>APFE030134368.1:221374-243539 GCA_000404065.3 Pinus taeda
CACAGGTTTACCCAAGTATGAGGGAAAGAGTGTCATCATGGTGGTAGTTGATAGACTTACCAAGTATGCACACTTTTGTGCATGATCACATCCATTTAAAGCCAATACAGTTTCTATTGCATTTATGGAAACAATTCAAAAGCTACATGGAAACCCAAAGATTATTGTAAGTGACAGAGATCCCATTTTCACTGGAAATTTTTCGACAGAATTATTTTCTTGTCTTGGTACTCAGTTAGCACATAGCTCATCTTATCATCCTCAATCTGATGGGAAAACTGAGATAGTAAACAAATGTTTGGAAGGATATCTTCTTTGCTTTATATCTGATAAACAGACACAATGGGACAAATGGTTGCCTCTGGCTGAATGGTGGTATAACACTTCCTTCCATACAACAACAAAAATGACCCCATTTATGGCACTTTATGGATATCAGCCACCATCCATCACATCATATTTAAGAGAAAATTCTAAGGTTCAAGCAGTGGAACATCACATCAAACATCAACAACAAGTCCTCGAACTCTTAAAGGATAACCTCGTGTTGGCACAAGATAGAATGAAACAATAGGCAGATCAACATCGCATCGAAAGAAGTTTTGATGTAGGTGATTGGGTATTCCTACGGCTACAACCATATAAGCAAATGTCCCTCAAGCAAGCTAAGAAGGATAATAAATTATCACTGAAGTATTATGGTATGTACAAGGTGTTGCAAAAGATTGGTACTATGGCATACAAATTAGAGCTTCGTGCAGCTTCTCAATTGCACCCAGTTTTCCCTGTTTCATGTTTAAAGAAGGTGATAGGCGATAAGCTCCCAGTTCAAACAATATTGCCAGAACTTGACAAGGAAGGAAAAATTATATTGGAACCAGAAGCAGTCACAGAAACAAGAACTCGACACCTACGAAATCGATCAATTTCAGAGTATCTTATCAAGTGGAAGAATTTATCTGCTAAAGATTCCACATGGGAGGATGAGAATTTTATACAGAAGCATCCAGAACTACTCAAGCTTTGAGGACAACACGTTTTTGAAGGAGAGGGCATGTTGGGTCCCTATAATACTAGTGATTACCCCATTACTATTGTAGTTGTACCCCTTATTAATATTGTTGTGCCCCTATTGTCCCCATATTGTTATCACTGTGCCCCATAGAATCCCTCTATTGTTATTTTTGTAACTTTATATTATTATTGTTAGGTCGGTTGGGTTATATTGTGACTCCTCAGACTCCTATATATAGAAATGAGGTTTTTTCATTTGAATCATCGAAGAATTGTTCATTCATGTAATGTAAAGGAGGTTGCCCCCTCAAAGAGGTTGAATTCTAAGGCATTGATCTATATTTTCTATCTTTTCTTGAGTTGGTTTCATAACAATAGGTGAAAGGTGGTTAGTTAACTTGGCCACCTTCATTCAGTTAGCGAGGACAAAATAGTTAATATTCACACACGTGGCAGTAGTCAAGTCAAAGAAAAGGAGGATGAGGTCGAAAGCAGTTAAGACTACAAATGCTCGAAGTGGGAGTTTATTATAAGGTGAAGGGAATGATGATGTGGTAGTGGGGACAAATGGTCCAAAAATAGAAATTCATACCTCGGCTGCTAGCACACCACCTCAGTCAACTCGACCATAAGAGGAAATAAACATTGATCCCCATGCACTCATGCATTCATCTTCTTGAGGCTCACTCTAGAAAAGTCGCTCTCATCACCAAGCAACCTCCAGGAGAGGAAAACTTCATTTTTTCCTCCACAAGACTTCCTATAGGATCCTACAGGAAATCCTACAGGATCACAGAGGAATCCTACATGATATAGTCACGTAGTCTATAGGATTGGCAGAGAGAAATTTCAGAGGGTGACACGCAGGGGTTGGATACAACAAGAACTATGAGAAGATAGGCTCTACATTTCCTACCATTTTTCCAAGTAAAAAGAGCAGAAAAATCTCCTAGTTTGATGAAATTGATAGTTGTATAAGGGAATTGTATCCATAGAAATTTCAGTCTTATTTCCTGCATTAAAATTTTGTATCTCTGCTCCTCAAATTCAGGAGACAAAATGATGGGGGTTTAATAGAAGGGAGCCCATTAACACCGTAAGGATTCACCAACACCCTCCTGTGCTAGAAATATTCACAAGGAATAATTGGATGGGGTACTTTAAGAAATTGAGGGGGTATGATGATGAAGTAGCCAAAGATTTTTCTCTCTCCCTCATTCCATTGACCAGGACCCACGCCAATTTTTTGGTGAGATGCCTCTCCATAGAGCTCACCCCTAAACTCATAAGTAGAATTACCACACTTCTCTTAGGAGTGCCTTGGAGAAAGGAAGACAAGGGAGATAGCCAAATTGCAAAGAAGAAATTCTTTCTAGAGGGAGAGGAGCTCATTGAAGACAAAAATGGAGTGAAGAGAGCAAGCCTACCATACCCCTGGAATGAGGTAAGCTACCATCTTATAAAATACATATCATGTGAAGGTTAGTATAATGTGGTATATGGATATCACCTTAGGCTTCTTGAAGAATTAAGGTTTGGAGCAAAAACACCTCCTCAGCATAGGCATAGCATACCATACTTCCTTATGCAATCACTAATAGATATGAGCATAAAGGTGTAGGAAGGAAACTCCCAACAATTATCCCACCATGGGTTAATTAGAATCATCATAGAAGATGCCCTCCAAAACCTCAAATTCCTGTCCAATGGGAAATTTTTAGAGACATGCAGATAGAGGAGGACATCGAAGCCCTGAAATATGATATTAGCCCTATTGTCAGTGAAAAGGATAAAGAAGAGACTAAAACAGATGAAGAAGAAGTAGAGAGGGATGAAGAGGAAATAGATGAGGAGGAAGAGGAAGAGAAAGAGAAGGAAGGTGATGAAGAAACAAAGGAAGATGTAAAGGAGGAAAATGATAAACAAGATGAGGATCTAGAGGGAGAAGAAGAGGGGAAAGACAAAGGTGAAAAGGGCAATGGAAAAGTGGAGGGAGAGGACAAGGAGGAGTCACCCAGGGTGTCTCCAGAACCCACCGAGAAAGAGGCAGCAACTTCCCTCACTACCTTTAGCACCCGTATGAAAAAAAAAGGTGAAAGACAGAATCAAACCCCCTTCTACTTCAGAACAAGAAAAAGTACAAGGATAAGGCAGGGAAAACCTCAAACTCCAGCCAAGGTTCCATTGTTATTGAGGACTCACCTAGACAATAGGAGGAGATGGCCCCTCTTACAAAACTCAAGGAGAAGGATCCTCAGCGCAAACCTCCCCTAAGTCTCCTATAACTTATGAGAGAAGGCCTGTGACTAGATCTACCTCATCCAAAGGAAAAGACATGCTACAGGATACACAACAGGACCTATAGGAAGTAGAGGCAGTCCTACAAGAAACTTAGAAATTGGATAAGGAAGGAAGTATGCAACAAGAAACAAAGAGGGAGGACCCAGAGTTAAGGTAACCTAGTTTTCAACCAAACCTTAACTCCTACTACAGATTTATTGAAGGGGGCAGGGTCATTCCACAAACAAATTGCCATCCCATTATTCTTTGAGCTTGAGAAAGAAAGATCTAGAACACATAGATGGATGCATATTGCCAAGTCCAAGGGAGTGGAGGACATTGGTCACATGGAGGAGAAGCTAAAAGATATGGGCAGAGAACTAAGTAGCCTGAGGGATAGAGAGGCCATAATGAAAACTTAGTTGGAGGCAGAAAATGCATGGTTGAAAGGATAGTTGCAAGAAAGAGAGAGTCAATTGGCATCCATGGCTAGTCTATATTTGGAAGCAATCCAATGTAGGATGCTAGCTAAGTCCTATGCATTATACCTTAGGGAATAGTGGTTGTAGTTCCAAATAAATACCCTAGCACAAAGAGGCAATATGCCATTCCAGGATTATAGACAGTTCCTTGATCTTTGTGATCAAAGCACATTGGAAGATAGGGCTAAGATGTTTGAGTTCTACTTGCATAACATGACCTTGAAAGATATGACTGCATGGGACCCTAATGCAAAGCTAGGGGATTTATAGTTGATGGCTTTGGCATCATGGATGAACCATGAGGAAGCAAGGGCTGTAAAAGTGAAAAGGATATTGGCAAGGGAACAAATAGAGCCTCTCATGATAAGAGTTGAAAAGTCCAATTCAATGGATGTCATGAGTACACATAATTTAATTGCAAATGATCCTCAACTTGCACCTAGGTATATTGTTGCTAAAGAGAAGGCAATTACACTTTTCTAGGATATGTTTAGACGTTTAGGGGATGATAACATGCAATCTTTCCAGAGGAGATGGAATACTTTGCTTTATAGTTCACCATGTACAAACAAACCGTCCAAAGGCTCAAAGTCAATTGGATTGGATTGAGACTCAGTCCACCATTGCTCTTGGGGATGTTAGAAGGAAGGAAGGAAGAGAAAGAAAGAAGGTAGTGGGAGGAGATAGAAAGGAAGGTAGGATTCTATGCACAATAAGAAGAACCCATAGTAGAAGCATGGGATGTGAGGGAAGCCACTAGAGCTATGAAAGACATGGATATTGATTAAGTTGCTCAGAGGATGAGCAACACTTTTAGTAGGGGGTGATGATGAGCCTCATCATTGGGTAACTATATGTACCTCATTCACCTCTTAGATTAGTCAAATCATCTCTTCTCACAACTTATTATATGTTTTGATTATATTTTGTTTAATGATATGAGTCAAAGTAAGATATTATGCCTAGTGGACTAATGTACATTAAATGCAGGTTTGTGAGAGAAAATCATGGAATTTTGGCAAGATTAAAGGTTGAAACTCGAATGGGACAAGGAAGAGAGATTGTAGGAGGTAAATCCTCCTCATTTACTCCTCCCTCATTCGAATATTCCTCCATCAATCACACTAGCTCAGAGTAGAAGCAACCAAGTTATGTAGATCAAAAGGCAGCCAAGCAAGTGATAGTCAAAGAGTTAGTTCATCTTGAGTTTCGGAGCCAATCCTCCCTATATTTAAGGAAGTTGTTGGAGACTTTAGTTGTATAAATAAAGAGGCCTAGATCCTCATGAATATTTGAATTTTGGTTGTAAAAACACTAGTTATTTTTGAGCTCCAGACATGTGAAAGACATTGCTATGTAATTTTTTGTTTTGATATTGAGAATGAGATTTTTCATGATCTAGTACTGAGTTAACTCAGTGGGATGAAGCTCTTGGGTTAGGGCCCAACCCTAGCAGCAAAGGCTACTCTTCTTTTATCTGAATGCTTAGATTAGTTTTGTAGATTCATGGTTAAATTGTCCTTAGAAGTATTTCATTGCAAGTACTATAGATGTGATTAGTTTGTTTATTAGTTTGCTTCCATCTATGCTTTACTTTAGCAGGAGGGTAGAAGGGATAAAAGGAGCATCAAAAAGATTTCAGTGGGTTTTTTAACCTCACCTCTTCCTTCAGGGATCATGATTTGAGGAAAGGACCCCTATGCAACCCCAAAAATACAGATTTCTACTTTCTCATAGAATTTAGAGTTTACTATACTTGAACCAACATTTGATCAGTTTGAAAGTGTAGGATTTAGTTAAAATTTCTTCCATTTTTACTCTTATAGTAGATCTCATCAATTAATTCATCGTATTTTTCAAATTTTCCTCATGCATGAAGTAGACATCTAGCTCATTAAACTCTATTTTTCTAGCTAGTTGAAATTCTTCTTGTTCACATGATTTTTGGGCATTTATCATTGTTTGATGCAGTGCATGTGTTTCAAAAGTAGATAAATATTTCATAGAAGGAAACCTCCTTCCAACTTCATCCATCCATAATCATTCCTTTCTTTCACTAAGACCTTCACCAATTTCATCATTTTACATGGAAACTTCTCCAGGCATGTTGAGAAAATCCAACCATCTCCCAACCTTGGTTTTGAGTTATGAGTGATACTAGGAATTTTATCACTACATTCCATCCACCAACAACCTTCCATAAGCCTTCCATCACCTCCAACACCCGTCATTTTTCTCTCAGCTGTATCTTGTAGAAATACAAGGAATCCTGTAGGTTTTTATGACATCCTGTAGGTTTTCCTGTAGTGGCCTCTTTTGAGGCTGAATTGAGGGAAAACCTCCAGAAAGCCACACAAGGTCACTTAAGGGTCTGCCAAACCTTCCAACCATCCACCAACATCCCTAAGCCAATTAACACACCACCAAAATATATTATCTTTCACACTTGTTTTTCCATAAAAAGAATAAAAAGAAAAAACATATTTATTTCAGTGCTTTACATGCACAGTAGTGATGTTTGATGCTTTGAACTTTCATGCTTAGGAGAGTAGAATTTCATACATGTTAGCTTTGAATTCTTGTAAAGCATAGTTTCTTAGGAGTTAGTTAGGAAATGGTTTGTTTTTAGCATTGGATTTCAATCCTTTTCCTTATTGCAGTAGACAAGCTTTCTCCCAGAGTAGATTTCTCTTTCTTTCATCAATAATCAAGTTTCTTATGAATCCATAGAAGTTTGGATTGAAAACCCTAGTGATGTCTCACCAACTGAATAATGACAAATGGAAAAACCATCACTTTTACTTGTGTATACAACACTGTCACCTCCAAGTTTCTATGAACCCTGGGTTGATAAAGTAAAGTTGGTAGCCCCAGGAGTTACAACATTCTTGCTGTAATACTGGTGCTCATCAGCGCCATCTATAAAAATTGTCTTTATGCGTACCCCACCACCTTATAGGCATAGTGCACAGTGCCAAATCCATTGCTTGGAAGCGATTCTTCTCAAGCACTTCCCTTTCAAATGCATCCAAAAATTTATCTACGTTAGTTAGACCATCATAATAAGGAAAACTCCTAACCTCTGACGATACACAATGCAATAATTTAGTCGTCATGTTATAGCACAGTGTAGATAATTCATGCAACCTATTCTGCCAGTGCTCCAACTCTTCATCTGAATCTAATGTATAAGAAATTTCGCGGTCCCATGTAATGCCTCCATCAGCTTTCAGATTAATCGAATCTTGATCTCGCACTATTATTTTATAGATCTAGTCGAGATCATTGTCACTTTCCTCATGATCGCAGACCAGGTTAGTATAGCACGGTCCTTCTGTAAGGTCCAAAGGTACTATCACGCAGAGCGATTTTCTTTCAAATGAAATCATCTGCTTCTTCATATTGATTACTCCATTTGTGTCAATAGCCCATTCAATCCCAAGGAGCATGGGGTATGGATTGTTGTCATCCACAATCTCTATCACTTCAAAATCGGCCAACGCGCTCGTGCCTTCAATGTCTACTGTCACTCCCTATAATCTTCCCATGGGGATAATATTTTGTTGATTTTCCATTCTCAATTGAATTAGATACCACTGTAGGCCAGGTCTCCCTATCCTCTCCCATGCCTATTTAGGCAAAACATTCGTGTCCAACCCAAGATCCATAATAACTTGGTCCATTTCATATTCTCCTGTTTGTGTGGTAAGCCTCATCTCACACCCAATTCTTTCGTTATTATTGCCAATTTTTCTGACTATGCGAGGTCCTTCAAGAGCATTTTCCTTACCAACACATTTATATATCAACTCTTGTAATCCTTTCATGACCTTGCTATTGTGTAGTAGCTTCAAACAGGTCTCTAAACGTAATATGCATGAAGAGGTCCATTTCTTGAAACAGCTTATCCTAAGTTTTTGAGGTAGAGGCCTCAGCAAAGCTTATCTTTTCTTCTATGAATGTTTATTTCACATGCTCCAAGTCAAACCCAACCTCTTTTTTTGGAGCCTTACGGACCCATCTACATTCTTCACACTGTTTTCCTTTATCCTCGCCAGTCTTCATTCCACTTCGCAATATGATATTCACATTAGTATCTTCTTCGTGGGGTTCAACCCTCATCATCTTCAGGTTCTGGGTAGGCTTCTAAGATTGCACCCTCTTCTCCTGCATCTTAGCTATCAATATAGGGTTTTCTTCTATTGCGTGATCAAACTTAGTATAGTATCGGCACGACAGGCATGCTGAGCTTGTACACTCCTATGCGTAGTGTCCTAGAACTCCACAATTGTAACTAATGACTTGTCCCCAACCTCTACCAGGTCCTCCTCCTCCTCGGCCTCATTTTTTCCCCTGATATCATCCACGTGCTCCCCTAATTCCTTGATCTAGAGGTTGAATATTTGTTTGCATTCGATTCGTAGGCATTCTCTCCATCATCAGCTCATATCTACAACAATTACGCTCATCGTGGCCCGCCGATTTGTAAATTTGTAGAAACGTTATTGTCGTGTCTGCACAAATTTCTGTAGAAAGTGACAATTATGTGTTACATGTTTTCTAGCTAACTAACAGATAGCACACCACAGCATGGGCCCTGCACATGGCTCTGCTTGAGCTTCTGGCCTCACAGGCATTGGCCCACCTCCTGAAACATAATTCACAAAGACAGGGAAATGATCTTTATCATGCCTCTGACTCTTACATTTCAGACACCAGACTTCTTTGCGCACCTCTGACCAAGTTGCTTTATCCTTCTTCGAGCTTTGAAACTCTAGGCAAAGATTCTACAACTCCATGTGAATTAGCTGAACTCCTAATGTAGCATCTTGAAGCGGTGTCTCATGCAACCTCATCACAATTTCTAGGGCTTCCACCTAGGTCAAAATCTTTTGTTGTGATAAAGAAACCCTTAGGTGGGGCAGGAGTGAAGCTACAAACCATTTGCAGTGTTGCACATCTATAAGATTCATGTAGCTTCGCAGATCTACCACTTCAGTCTTTCATCCAACTCTCAAGGTGTTTTGCTAGGCCTCATTATTATTTCCTTGAATCCAATGACTGATTGTGATTTAGATTTGGGCCTACTGAATTCCTTATTTAGCGTAGTCTAAGTGTCCACTAACAAAGCCATCGGGTTATTATTTTAGTAATTAATGTACCATGTTAGTGCGCGATCCTATAGAGAAGTAACAAAATGTGCTTTCTTCATATGATCATCTGTAATATTTTGGGATGTCCACATGACCTTCACAGCGATCCAAAACAGGTCCGGGTCCTCATTTCCTAAGCCCTTGAAAGCAGGCAACTTCATTGTATTCGACATATTGAACAGTTGCAGAGGTGGTGGCAGTGGTGTCAGTGTGGGCAAAGGTCTATGCTGTGGAGGTGAAGGTGGAGGTGGTTCGGGTGGGTGAGGTATTCGTAGAAACCCTTGTCTTATTAATTCGACAGGGCTCTGCGGTGAAGCTTGTGCTGCTCCTTTGTCATCACTCAAAGGCGGTTCAATCAACGAGCTATATTCAGGGCCTCTCTTCCCTCTATCCCTAAATAAATTTCCACTTCATGAAGCTCCAAACATCAAGGTGGTGGCATAACCCACTTTTCACTCAAGAGCATCTTAATCCAAGTATTCGAATATCTCAAATACTTACCTTGTAGTCCCTTGAAGAAGCGTCGCTCTGCTTCGCTGTAGATGACTGAGGTATCTACCATGAATTTTGTCAAAAATTCTCCTATGACATGATCAAGCTAGTTATTGACATTGCGCGTGATCTTATCCTTAGAGGCTTCCAATCTCCACACTAGCTTCAAGGTCCACATTATTGGACTGTCAAGCCTCCACCTTCCTTGGTTGTCTACCAATTTAGCAATCCACTCGTATAATTCGATCGCGAAGGAACATAAGAAAATTTCATGTATCTCTGTGTATAGATATCTATCCAACCACTGTTCTTTTTTCAGGTGCAGATTTCTATTTTCTTGTACCGCGAATTGGTGGATCTTTCTATCCAACCACTCATCAATTTCCTTCTTACTTCAATTCCAGTGGTGCAACATCACACATCTCTTTATGAAAATTCTGGTCCCAGCAATGGAACCATTTGTTGGCTTAGTAGGTCCTAACCCAGGTTCAGAGTTATTTTTCCAAACAAATCTCTACACTACTGGCCCTTTCGACATCAATCCGTGGAGTGTGGAGTGAAGTCTCACCCGAAGCAGTATGGGGGGATGCTAGAACCAAGTTTCCACACCTAGATATTAGTGTAATGTCATTTTATGCCCTAAACTTACCTTTGTGGAGATCGATAAGCCTTTAGGGCTTATCGATATAACTTCTGTCAATCAGCTTATGTACCCCTGCGAACATTCATAATTGTCTTTCGCAGACCCTAAACAGGTGAATAAACTACTTTTGTGCCTTTATGATTACTCTTAATCTTGTATTTACCTTGATCGACCTAAGCATCGAGAAATTTAACATGCAATAAGATATGCTTCCTGTAAATAGTTAATATTAAGTGTGTTCATATAACAACATCAACTATGTAAAGTCACGCATCAATAGAGTATTACTTCATAAACTCATAATTCATCATGGTGTAAAGGTGTATTCATTCATAACATATGTAAATAGACAAAAGACAGGATTTTCTGGAATAATCTATTTATTAATACTTTAGTTCTGCTTACAGACTCAAGACTTCCCTATGCACTCAGCTGTAGGGGTTCACGCACTCAGTTGCAGACTCTACTCTAGGCCTCTGTGCACACAACTGCAAAACCTCTCTTCTATTCTAGGACTTCTTCGCACTTTTCTCTACCGACCCATTACATTCATCTTCATCATCGATATTAATTTCCTTAGACATCCCAAGACACAAATTTTTTATACAATCCCATGGTCTGCGGACCTTGGATATATCTTTAACAGTTGACTCAACTTACATAAAATAAGGGTAAAATCCTTTATGAAACTTTACTATCTCCGCGCTTCGTGACCACAACTTGTGGAGACTTTACATTCTATGCAAGAAAACTTGGGCTTCTTGCCCCAAAACTGATCCTAGGGGACCCTATCCCAACACTCATAGATCAAAGGAATCCAATGAATTTCATAATTAACTAATTCACATTTTACCAAATATTGTCCTTGACTTCCACAGTCATTTTTTCTAGAGAAATGACTTCTACAACCATTTATAATTTGAACATCCTTTTTGCGAATAACCATGTCCCCTGTCACATCCTATTCAATTCAATATTAAGCATATATTCATAAAAACCATGTATCATGACTTCCATTGTCCATTATAATTTGAGCATCCTTGTTTTCAAATAACCATGTCCCCTGCCATGTATTTCTCAATACAAGATTAAGAATATATAATCATACAAATCATGTATCATGACTTCCACAGTCATTTATAATTTAAGCATCCTCGTTTGAAAATAACCAGGTGACCCAAACTAGGTCTATAGCATATAAGCATCTACATAAGTCTATCATGCATAATCTTCTATCATTACATCAAAATCTGGCTCTCGAAGTGCCACAAAACTAACCTTGCCAAGGTGGGACACTACATACTCTCTCTCTTGGATTAAATTTCGCCCAAAGTTTTCTTATAGTTGTCAGATATCTATTTATATATATATCTTTTTATTTTATAGATATCTTTATATAGTTTTCAAATATCTATTTATATAGATATCTATTTATTTTATATATATCTTTCGAAAGTCCAATCAGGTTGTCTATGAAGACAAAGCATGCCATTATTAATCAATTACCATGTATAGTTATGCCATACACAGAATTTTACATACACCACAATATATACTATGTCAAAACAATCATCTAAACACACATATTATATCTAGATACTATTATATATAAATGATACAACATATAAAACATCTATCCATATAAAGGAAAATGGTCTTATATTACACATGATTTTCTTTTCCCTATGTAATACATTAGGAATTCAATAATATTTCATGTCTCATTCTATTGGGTTCTATAGAAAAATGAGCTTGCCAACTCACAAACAACTCCTACATTAGTTGTATAAACAACGATGATGTTCCATCCCATCTCAAAATCAAATTTGCTTATAAGAAGCATCAAATCATCCACATACAATATCCATTGAAACTATGCAACAAAACATGTCATATATATAACCCACTCTTACATCCCACTTGATTTATGTCTTCTAAATCCAAGTTTTCCCTTTTTCATTCCATAAGGAACCCTTGCAAGCAAAATATTTAAGTTCTACCTACAATTTTTACTAAACATTTACTCTTTAGGAAAAATCATAATTTGAGGTTCGAGACATACATGTTTTTTTATTAACAAGCCAAGGTTCCATACATTCCTTATTGACTCACTTTTATATTATAGACCACTCATTGAATTCCCATAATATTCATTATTATTAACTTCTCTTACTTGAGAATCAATTATGAATGACTCAGTTAGAAGATGAATAAAACAATTGAATATGTCTTTTCAAAAGTGCCTTGTAATGAAGAACAACTTTTGTAATTATAAAAGTAGAATATCTATATTATTGAATCTATATTGATAACTGTAACTCAACTTGTTTTCCCACCATAAAATCACTCATGATTTGTATTCAATAATTAATCAATTCATTTGGTTTCATGTCTTATTCCTTACTATTAATACATACACACACAAAAAAAAGCTATGAAAACCATATATTTCTCAAACTATGAAGAATCTTGTAGATTTTAAATAAGATTTAGACTATCATAAAGACATTTCTATCCTAAAGACAAGTTTTTTTTTTTTTTTTTTTTCGTTTTTACTACCTTTCAAAAGATTATAACCTTTTGCAAGATTACTAATTACTCATACAACCATGCATCCAAGCACAAAACTCCTAAATCCATTAATCTCTTCCATTCCACATATAATACAATCATCTTAGGCTTCTAAATCATGCAATAATTCCAATTCATCAAAATGTGGTCTCACTCTCCTTCAATTTCTCTCTCAAAAAAATATCACAAGCACATATTCTTGTAAAACAATAACTCAACTAGGCTTTTCATTAATCCCATATCTTTTTCTTTAACTTCAAATAAAACAAAGTTCTCACCACATAAAATGTTTATCTTCTAAACATGTTATTCTCTTGACAATTTACATGTTAATCAAATTCCAAGAAATCAGTTCGTCAAGTTCATAAACAATATGAGTTTCGACTTGATCGCCTAACTAGCAATATTTTAGAGCAGTTCATGAGATCAATCTTCATAATTTCTCTAATTAGTTTGGTTAAATAGAATTCAACCAATATTCAACTAACAAAGTCATTAAAGAGACTATTATGGCTTTCCTAGACCTAATTTGTCTTAAGCCAATAGAAAAGATATTTCATGAACTTATCACAATAGTATTTTTCTACATTTCAAGCATTTGAAAATCATTTTAATTATACCTAAATACAACACATACAAAAGAATTACAATACTAGAGGATAAATACCTAGTTTACACTTGATTCCATATATCAAAATGAATTATTATAAACCACCTAATGGTGTTCAATATACCAATATTATTATCTTCATTTATAATAAAAATAAAATAATGGATTTAAATTTCAAGCAAATTCATGTTACAAATATCTATCCATTTAAATTTAATTACACATAATTGTTGGACACCTAATCCTCAATGGGTTAGTGTGGAAGCCGAATAGACAAAAGGAGTCCAAGAGACCTTGGGATGTGAAACCCAACGGTCACAACATGTACTATAAATGTAAATCATTTGTTAATAAAAAATTGCACTCTCATGTTTTATCCTCCATATTCTATTGCTGCCCATATGCGTTTAACATGGTATCAGAGCAGGTACGTTCATAATCTGCTCAATCTTTTGTGAGCCACTTGTTTTTGTGTGGCCTGTGTAAACCTACGCATCGATTATATGCTGGTTGTATATGTGAGATGGTGATGGCACATATATTTTGAAGACCGATTATATGCTGGTGTATATGTGCGTTGGACTGATAACCTATGATGTAGTGACAACATGTGTGTTGATCCTCTGCGACGAGTTCCATGCTGTATGCATTTTTTGTGTTGAATGAGTTTTAAAGACCATAAACTATGCTTTGTTAGTATTGTGTTGAAGACTTTGTATGGTGATATTGAACTGTTTAAATATGTAAGGTTTGGTATGGTGCGTTGAATTATTTTGAAGGCCGTAAATGCATTGTGAATTCCATAAAAAAAATGCACATCCCTGTGTCTCTAGCTATTTGTATTCATTTGAATTAGGATTGGACGATGGATACCTGTTTTCTGATTTTGAGATCGACAGTTTGGAAGGGTATTTTTAATTGTAACATTGTAGAATATGCTTGCTTTCTGCATTTGGGCAGCGACTAAAGCGTTGTGGTTAATGTTCTGTCCAATGTTTAATAAACACTCTTTCTTCAGTGTGAGTCTTTCAATCTTCTGTTGGCCTGGTGTTTTCCTTAAAAAAAACTGAAAAATTACTCAACTCTTCGGGCATGTCTTGCATCTACCATTATGTGACCTTCTGTGACCTAAAATAATGCCAGATTCTCTGACATGTTGTCATTCCCTGCCAAGCTTGTCTGAAATTCCTTAAATAATGTGTTGTTGTCATGTTTCATTTGTATAATCTGAATGGCTCTGTGACATAGTGGGTTCGTATCTTGCAGGACCAATGGAGTCAGATTCCAGGTGGGATCTTTCTATAGAAAAGGGACAAAAGGAACCGCAAATCCACATACAAGAATGAGTTGGAGACTAGAAATCTAGAAAGAAAAAAAGAGTGATTTCTTGTGACAATTTGCACCGCCACGCTCTTCGCTGACAGAAGAATAGAAAAGGACAATTAGGACAAACTTTCTCATTGCCAGAGGTTGAATTTTCAACTATCCAGCGAAACGATGATTATAACAATTCAGTGAGGTGAACTGATACCACCGAGTTCATAGGGCCGATTGTGGAGTGGCATGTGAAAGACTACGGTATGGTGCTGGTATCTTAAAGACTGTTTTTATATAACTATGTGTGGTAATTATGCCTACGTTAATCATGGTGGTGTTGAATGCATTCTGAAAGGCGTGATATATAGATTTACTGGTAGCAGAGTCATTACAAGCAAATGGAGTCATGACTGTATGGTAAGTAGCAGAGCTATATATAGACAAAATACAATTGTGTATTTCTCCATAGCGTTGCTCCAGGTATCTCCCACCACCTCCTCCCATAACACTTGTTTGATAATACCATTCCGCTGGCCTCCATGTAATTACTCCCTCCTCCATATCCAAAACGTTGCTCCTCACTACTCGGCTTCCAAAGGCTACATAGATAGACCTCCTCTCCTGGTATACACGTGGTTATCCCACATGCCAACATCTCTGGTTAACATTTCTCAACTATGGTTAACATATTTTTTGGTGTTCGCCTGTGACAGAATCGCTACAAATAAACTTGATATTGTAATTTCACTGATACGGACCTGAGATGCGAAAATTTCCACCAAATTTAAGATATTTCGGTGGTGGATGAAATGAAGGATTGGGCGTGGAAGGAAAAGATTAATGAGAACTCAGAGGTGTCAGTGAGAGAGATTGCGTAATTTTTAAAATTCTCCTGATGTTTTAATTGTCGGTGATGTTGTGGCCCTTCTCCATTGGATTGGACGTTTCGATTTGGGGGTGCTCCACAAGAAGCCGTGATAGCTTCTGTCATTTGCTTTATAAATAGCACCAGGCTGTTTCGTCAGTCCAATCAAGGGCACCAGAATCATCGAGTGAACAAAACGGCTGATTTGTTGACATTGACGATTCATTTCCATAATTCATTCCATAGAAAGAGCCAGAGTCAGATATCGTTTCATTGTGCCACCGCCAGTTGAATTGGCTGAATTGTTATTGTTCGTGTTCATGCTACTGTTGGGTGAACTGTTACAGGTCAGAAAGGCACACAGGTTTAGCTGCTAAAGTATTCCCAACAATCTGAGTGCCTATAAAGAAATCGAGCCTTTGGTTTTTGGTTCTCAAATATTTCTTTTGATATTATCTACAAGGATCTGGTTTGAGCTCCCTTTAGGTTTTGAAACCTAAATCTATTGAGACTAGGACTCTCTCGTCCTCAATTTTTCACAACAAATGGCATAGATGGCATAGGCTCTGTAGCGAGGACATGGTAATTTGTGTTTTTGTTTGTTTCTAAAAGGGTATGGAAAGCATTCACGATTGTGCTCTGCATAATGTGATATTGCTATAAGCATAGGAAACCTTATTGCTGGAGACAATCTAAAAATAGATGCAGTTTTATTCCTAGATCTATGATTGGTGCTTCATTAAGTGTTTGGGGTGAACATCGTACATTGAAAAAAAAAAGAGTCTGCGTGGGAATTTTCCAACATTGCAGCTGGGACATTAGCTCACAAACAATTGATCTTCTAAAGTGGTGCAGTTTTCCCACTATTGCACTTATTGGCAACTACTACATTTGATATACGAGAAGAGGTGGCATTTGGTTTGGGCAATCTTTGCGATACTACAATAGGAAAAATAGGTGAAACAAGGTTTGTTTTGGAACACTTGACATTGTTTGTTGATAGAAGATTCCTTCCACAATTCATTAAGATCCTTTTGCTTTCAGAGGTGATATCCACCATGTATGCATGAAATCAATTCCATTTGGGATTAGTCTAATTACGAAACCAAAGTTTGCAGAGATATTTGTTCAAGTTGGTGTCTATCATTTTATCATTCTTTTTTTTGCTGACTTGATTTGTTGAGAAGATGACCAGACTTGATACTATATTAGAATTATTGAACACTTTAATACATGTCAATGTTGGAGGGATGATAAACATTAGCAAGAACTCTCTTTGTGATGTTAAAACTTGTCTGCAGTATGCACAAGAGAAGTTAGAATTTTTGCAGCTCGAAACTCAGCTACAGCAAGAAGAATTAAAACAAAGGAGTCATCATTCTGAACATGTACCTGCTCAGAACATTGAGACTGCAATCCATTAGAAGCAAGTCAATAATGTTACAGTTGGTTCAGATCCAGTGCCCAATAAAGCAGCAGTTGTACATGCAGATGCAGAAACTGAGTCTGCACTTCCCAAGCCCATCATCAGACCTTAGGAACAACTTGTCCACAACAAGCACAGAACCGGTCTTGGATATGAGGAGGACTTGTCCTTTCATATTCCAGACTACTCAAAGCCCATTTAGTTTCAGAGTGTTGGATTCATTCATGACAGTTCACATCCAGCTGTTCCAGATTCTACTCCTCTTTCACAGCAACAGCAACCGCCACCACAATAGATTGTGAAATGCCAACACTGTGACCGAGTTGGCCATTTGAAAGATCACTATTTTGATCTTCATCCATGTAAGCACTATCATAAAACCACCCATTCTTCACACAGATGCTTCAAAAACAAATGTATTGCAAGAGCAAAGATTCATCTTGGATGGATCGCATCTTGGCAATGGGCATCAATAGCCAAGAAGATATTCCAATCACATGTCAGAACTTGTTCCAAAGTATTGAATAGTCTTGCAGTTGAGTTTTCTCCATCATCTCACCTTGTATCTGACAAGGGGGGGAAATGATGGTCATCTACAAGCTTCAAAAGTCACATCAAGCGAGCCTAAGCCACAACCTGCCACACCCGTTTCAGAGTTGTAGCCAGAGACAAAGATGCCCTTGAGCATGCCTTCAGTTGGTAATCTAGGAAATTTCCTCTAGCAGAAGACTTCAGCTTCTTGCTAGATTCGGAAGAATTCCACGAACAAAATTGAGAACACTTCCTCTAGCAGAAGACTTCATCTTCTCGCAAGCTTTGGAAGAGTTCTAGGAATTGCATTAAGCATTCCAGAGTTGTTGGTCATCCTTAAACCATCACAGGTTTAGACTTCCCTTTTCAGGTTGAAGTTCTCCCTTTTATGCGAGGTGAGACCTCCCTTTATTGGTTGAAGGTTTCCCTCTTCAAATCAATAGGAGCACTTCCTCTAGTAGAAGACTTCAGCTTCTTGCCAGTTTTGGAAGAGTTTCGGGAACTGCACTAAGCGTTCCAGTGTTGGTGGTCATCCTTAAACCACCACCCTTTATACCAACATTTCAGAGAGCACATTCAGCCGAGTGCTGCCATGTTTTTTTTGCATATTTTGTATTACAACTCTTTTCTTGGACTCATACATAACCCTTCGGATTAAAGGGGGGAATGTTAGACACCTGATCCTCAATGGGTTAGTGTGGAAGCCGAATAGACAAAAAGAGTCCAAGAGACATTGGGATGTGAAACCCAACAGTCACAACATGTACTATAAATGTAAATCATTTGTTAATAAAAAATTGCACTCTCATGTTTTATCCTCCATATTCTATTGTTGCCCATATGTGTTTAACAATAATCAATCTTCCTTAATCATGTCTATGATATTCCATCAAAATATTTTTGTCTACTATAACTAGAAGAATTAGTTAGCTCATAGATATATGTTAGTATGGATCCCCTAGCCATACCTTTCATCATTACTTAGCTCATATAAATATGTTAGTATGGATTCCTCGCCCATACATTTTCTCATAGATATATGTTAGTACGGATTCCACACCTATACATTAGGTCATAGATATATGCTAGTATGGATTCCACACCCATACATAACTTAAGGAAAACATAACCTTCAAGTGTTCCTTAAAATGGCTTCCACAACCCTTCACAAACTATTGATTTAAGCCTCCTTTTTATTAGGAAGGTCATACCTCAACCTAGTATTTGAGTAATTTCAAGTTATTTGATGCATATTGTCAACCCAAACTACACAGAGTCATGTCAAAGAAATCATAGGAATTCCATTCTTACTCATTAATAATGTATTCCCAAATCATATTTCAACACATCAAATTAATGCACATATGTTATAATTGAACCTACATTCACAGTTAAAAGTGGCATCCTTCAAGGTAGCTTATGTTAAGTTTCCATTAGTGTAGGTAAGAAAAGAGTCAAAATTAACATGGTGAATTCAATCATCGTGTCAATTGAATCTTGGCCTTACATTTTTACACATTATCAAATAACACAAACCAAGGTCATCATACTATAATTTAGAATAGGCCAATATTTTTCTTGGTAGATTGAATTTCAGATAGTAAAGATGGCTAATAGGCCCATATCACATTGATAATGATGCATTAAATATATATGCAACTATGCATCCACTCTACATATCTCACTCACCCATTGAAAATCAAGCCATTCACATGCTTGGGTTTAACCCCAACTTCTCAAGCACATCCTTTCCCAACGTGTCTTTAAATCCTTTATAATATTTCTAATAATTTGCCTTAACAAAAATATAAAGCAACATAAGAAGGCATTATTTTTCTTTCATGAGTTTCTAAATGACATAATAATAATAATACCTTTATGCAACCAATATGCTTCTAAGTCAACATACATAATAATTCAACATGCGTGCAAAATCAACATTCATGCATCAACCTACAAGCAAGCATGGTAGCCCATTAGGCCCTAGAGTTTTAACTTGACTATGATACCATATGTAAGGTCCTACCTTACCAACCATCAATATTATAGAGAAATATTGAACACTAAGACTCAAAATGAGATTTTTTTTTCTTTTGTTTCCAACTCCCAAGACAAGCCCAAAGCCAATGTCTCACTCAAACCCTAAATCAAAACTACCAAACAAGAACCATCACTTGATCCTCAAGCTTAAAAATCATATTTAAAAGAAACATTTTTTAGTGGGATGAATAAATATCAAACTTTACGAGCCACGATTTCCAACAAGATAATCATTTACTTCTATTGCAATTAAATGTGTTCAAGAGTGACTAATTTGATTTTATTTTAAAAAGGAAAATTCAGCTTTTATAGGAGTGGTATCCAGTGATTATGAATTCATATGTAAGCTGACATTACAACAAATCACTTACCCAAATTTGACTTTATAAGCATAAATTTTAATCTATGGGCTTATCATGCATATCCAATAAGACATTCTAGAACATTTTGGTTACAAATCCTAATTTCACTTAACATTTTTTTTATAGAAAATACATAAATGCAAATAGCTACAACCATAGAAGCATTATGACATATAGTTTGCAAGCATACAATCTACAACCATTGAGGCATTTTGTCAAACACTTGGCGGCCATCCTCTCTTCAAACAATTTTGACAACTATTAGAAACATGAATATAAGATTCTTACTCAATCTATTTAACTCATAAAATTCATAAATTAAAACTTCATATTAAAACAGAAGCTAAATCATATTAATCCTTCACCAAAAGCTCGATACCAGACACATATAGTTGGCAGCAGTAATATGTAAAATCGCCCAGACTAACGATCTGGGTTCTGAAAAGTATTTTTTTCGAATCAAATGGGGGGTTATAGGTCCTTATGGCACGAAAACTGCCTGATATTGGATTGAATCATATAAAAAACTCTCAAGGATGCGATTCTTTAAAACAACAAAAATGTAGATCCTTAATGTATCATTTGCAAGTTTTGTCAAACACATGGAATGCAAACTTTCATCTACAACTCTACATGAGGAAAGACAACCCATATTTAAGCTACTAAGATATGTTCATTGAATTCACACATTTCTAAATCCACCATATTAGTTCTTGAAACATTTTACAACCTACAAGCTAATTCCTTTGACATAATTTGACAAGCTTATTGCAGCCATTGATACAATTTGGCAAACACATGGCAGCCCTAAATGCTACCACCATTAAGGCTTTATGTTAAAATAATAGTATTATAACAAAAACTTGAATCACAAAACATTGAATTATTGATAAGAATATGAAACATAAGCCATAACTAAAATTTACCTCAAACTTACCTCAAGCTTTTGATCTTCCAAACCATATTTTAGCCGCCATTATTTTTTGCATTTTCTTTTAAGGGTTGATTTTGTAGTTCCTTCAAGTATATTTTGGGGACATGCCTATTTTCTTACTTATCTTGTAAGCTACAAGTTAGCACTTATTCATGCATAAATAAATTGATGGCATTACTCATTCATGGATTTTGTCAAACACTTTGCAAAATATTCTGAAACCTTTTCTAAAACATGCATATAACTACCTGAAACAAAACCATAACTCATAAAATTCTTACCCAAGTCCTTTGGATTTAATTTTTTTTAATTACCTTAAGCAATATTTGGCTTTCCTTTCTCCAATGCTACAATACTAAGGTTATTACAATAAGGTACACCAATAATAATTTCATAACAACTTGAGATCTAAACATCCATACATATAGACCATTCTTAGTCTTCATTTTCAACTAGCCAATAAGATTCCAGATAACATAATCTTAAACCAAAATTATATGCTTAAACCATTTTAAATTTCTACTTTTTATTTTATGCTAAAGCTATCCTGCCGATCCAGGTGGATCTTCAGATACAATGGCATGGAAAACCTCAAAATTCAAAGTGGTAGAAAAGAAAGTATCCTGACATCAGATCGAAGTGGTCATCACCCTTATTCCAATGGTGTGAATGACACTTCAATCCAAGTCCAAATGATGAAGTTGTGGTAGAAAGAGTTTGCCTTAGTTCCTTTGAAAATGAGGCATTGTCTCTTAAAAATGGACTTAAAGCCTTTAGAAGGAAAATCACAATTAGAGAAGGCAAAGGGGCGGACTTAAGGTAGTTGGATAGGAATATTGAGTAGCAATCTCTGACTAATTGCAATCAGGGGAAAGCAATGATCGATATTGGGACTAAGCCTGTGATTAAGCGATTGACATTGGCGATTGGAGCAATCGGATCGGTGGATCGGCATCGGCGATATTGAGATGATCGGGTCAAAGAAACCTAAGGGATAGGACCAAGACCCCTGGACCATAGCGATGCGATAGGGCCGATGAGATACACCATTATCTGTAGATCGGCGATTGACGATTGGTGGTTGGCAATCCCCTGTTAACGGGACCAATTGTTATAGACATTTTTGGGCACTTCAACCCCAATCATAGATGTCCATAAACTGAGGGCTCCTAAGTCCCTAAAAGTGTTGCTTCACTGCCTAAAGGAACAAGGTCAGTTGATTACATCATCTCCCAGAAGTTCTCCACTAAAAACTGCTCATAAATGGTCAAAACTGGACCATACTGAAAACCCAGTGCAAAGGGTGCGATGCATATCACCTTTCCAGTGTACAAGGTGTGATGCATACTAAATTGCTCCTCTGTAGGGTGCGATGGTTGGGAATGGACAAATGGCAGGGACAAAATGCGAGGTGGAAGATCATGGAATCTTCCAGAAGCTTCCCC
>APFE030134368.1:262947-283553 GCA_000404065.3 Pinus taeda
GGGAGAATTTCCCGCAACAGCCACTACCCAATGGATTGATCTACCGACGCACTATTTTAGAGAACGATGAGATCAAGAGGTACATTCAAGAGTTGTTGTAGAAAGGGCACATCAGGCCAAGCTCATCACCCTGTGGGAGACCGATTGTATTGGTACAGAATAAGGATAGGACCTAGAGACTTTGTATTGACTATCGGATGCTGAACAAGATCATTGTCCAGAATAGGTATCCAATCCGACTGATTGATGACCTTCTAGACCAACTCAAGAGGGGGAAATATTTTAGCAAGATTGACTTGAAGTCCAGTTATCACGAGATGCCTATAGAACACTTTGATGTGTGGAAGATTGCCTTCAAATCCAAGGAGGGCCTTTTTGAATGGTTGGTCATGCCTTTTAGGTTGACGAATGCCCCTGCAACTTTCATGAAATTGATGGATGACATCTTGTGACCCTTCACCAATGCATTCATGGTGGTGTATTTAGATGACATCTTGACCTTTAGCCAGAGTTGGGAAGATCACCTCCACAATATTCAACAGGTCCTCCAAACCCTATGACAACACAACCTATGTGCCAATTTGGAGAAATGCACTTTTGGAATTACCCAAGTTCAATATCTAGTGTAAATCATTGATGAGAAAGGTGTGCATGTGAACCCAGCCAAGATACAAATCATTCGGGATTTGTCAGCCCCAACCACTCCAACAGAGCTATGCAACTTTATGGGTCTTGCCAATTTCTATTGTAGGTTCATGTTAGGGTTCTTTGATATCACTTGGACTTTAAGTCAAGTCACCAAGGGCAAAGCGAAAGAAAAGGTATTCTGGTCTTCAACCCAATAGAAGGTGTTTGTCGAGTTGCAGCATCACCTCTTCTCTACTCCATTTATCACATTACAAGACCTGCAACAACCATTTGAGATTGAGACGAATGCCCATGACTATGCTATTGGTACAGTTCTTACCCAACAGGGGCATCCAGTGGCTTACCATAGTGAGACACTTTCAGACACAGTCTGAAAGTATCACACCTATGAAAAAGAAATGCATTCCATTGTGTAAGGATGTCATTAATGGAAGCATTACATTCTTGGGAAGGAAACAGCCATCCACACAAACCTCAACCCCTATATTTCATACAGACACAAGAGAAGTTATAGAAAGATTACCATTAGAAATGGTCCACATACCTACAAGAGTTCCATTTGAGCATTAAGTATAATAAGGGTAGCACCAATAATGTTGCAAACTTCCTCAGTCGACCACCAATCATGGCGTTGATCACTGTGCTTGAATCCTATGGGCATGAGACTTTGGAGTGGCTGCATCTTTACAAGAGCTATCCAGAATTTAGCAACACATACCAGACACTCCTGGAAGGTAAGCAGGTTCCAAATTTTCACCTCCAAGATGCACTGTTATGCCACCTGGGACACATCTATATTCCTTCAAGCAAGCGTGCTAAGATTATTAGGGAGGCGGCCTACAAGCGGGTCACTGGACATTTCGGACTAGAGAAAATAGTGGCAGTACAGGAGAAGTATTTTTATTGGTTGACCTTCATCAGGATGTTAGGAAGTACATTAGATCTTGCACTGCCTATGCCATTTCTTAGCCAAACATCATGAAGCAAGGCCTATATATTCATTTTCCTACTCTTAGTCGACTTTGGGAATCCATCTCCATGGATTACATGCTGGGCCTTCCTTCTACTAAGTATGGAAATGACTTTGTTTTTGTGGTTGTCGATAGATTATCTAAGATGGTCTTTATGTCGGCCTGCAAGAAGAGTATCACAGTAGAGGCTACTACTAAGCTCTTCTTCGAGCGAGTGTGGGTACACTTTAGGATCCCATAGTCCATTGTCTTAGATCAGGATAGCATAGTCCTAAGTGAATTTTGGTTAATTTTTTGGTCGATGTTGGATACCAAACTTACTAAGTCCATGGATTTCCACCCCCAAACTGATGGCTAAACAAATGTCGTCAACAGGATGATCGTACACATTATGTGCATGTAAACTAAAAGCATCCATGCACATGGAATGAAATCCTCCCCTATGTCCAGCACAGCTACAACATAGCTCTCCATAGCTCAATGGGCCACAGCCCCTTTCAAGTAAGGCTCAGATTTCATCCATTATGTCCCATTGATGTGGCCATACCATTTGCAGCTACTCAGGCAGATTCGACTCACGTCCATTCTAAATTCGATATGGCTAACTTCTTCAATGAGCACATTCAACACATCTGCCAGCAAGTCCATTATATATTGGACAGATCTAATGCTAACTACAACCAATTTCATGATCAACATCGGGTGTCGCACTTGTTCCAGGTGGGTGACAAAGTTTGGCTACATTTGCAGAAGGGTCACCTCGTTGGACCCCACCGCATGCTTCGCCTGCTCCATATGGGCCATACACCATCACCAAGATTGTATGGGACAATGCCTTCAAGCTCAACATTCCATTGTTCCTTGGTCTGCACCCAATGTTCAATGTAGACCACCTCTGGCCATACTTTCCACCTTTGTTGGACACATCCGACATTGAAGAACAACTCACACCAACAGAGCTAAATCCAGACTACATGGAAAAGGCCACAACTGATCAGATCATGGACACACAGATCAACAACACTCGCCAATAGAGGATCCATCTATATCGAGTTGTCAAAGTAGGCCAACTCCTTCACCAGGGCAAGTGGTTCACGAGAGACCAAGTTCAACAGAAATTTCCTCACCTCATGGAGGCTCTGCATGCAATGGGGACCATTTCTTCCTAAGGAGGGAGGATTGATCCAAGTGTATATTGGTGGCCACCCCCCTATTCCACCTAGACCTCTAGTTAATTTCATTTGTTTCCTTGTTTATTGGAGATTTTAGTATTTTTAGCATTTTTTCGGGTCCTAAACTTCCATAGCAGTTTTAACCCCTTAAATGGCATTTTTTTGAGGTTAGCAGCAAGCCCGTAGCCATCGGTAGGTACCTATTACAAACTTTGTAGTACTCGGAGAGATATTGCCAACAAGGGATCATACACGCCAAACAGAGATAATATGACCAAGTTACGACCTCGGGAAGTTGGATGCTCAACTAACCCCAACAAGACCCACAAACTCTTGGTGTTCCACCTCTTGGGGTTAGGGTTTTGGTTTTTTATGGTTTTCCCTTATTGTTCAATAATAAATATGCCCTTGAGTCTCATTGTAACAAAGTTCATAGGCATGTAACCGTCACATCTCTTCTCAAAGATAAGATACTAGCACCCGAGCTAGTTTATTTCCATTCTGTTTGTAAGCGTGTTTCAATATTTGATATTAATGAAATGAAGTTTTATTTATGTTGCATATCTATATTTATGGCTATATATGTAAATTGTTGTGTTCCTATGTAAGTTTGGATCAGATGTGGACGATGAACCATCCTCCGCACAAACCATCCTCCACACACTTTTGGATTACAAAGCTTCACTCATGACGTGAATTGCTTAGTAATGTGCATCATGTTGTATACATTAGTAACATGTTCACAATTAAATGTGTAATGTTACTATATGGTAATGTATTATATTATTTATAGTCATTAGCGATAACAGGACTATGTAATTCTTAGGCATGTTACTCGAAATTATCTATATTAATTATTGTAATCTCAAATTGCATCAACTAAATATTGTTGATAATGACTCATATTGTGTGGAGGTGTGGAGGATGGTTCATCCTCTGCACAACTCACCCTATGCACACTTTCATATTGCAAAGCTTCACTCGTGATGTGAATTTCTTAGGAATGCTTGCAGCAAACAAAGTAGCAAGCAAGGAAGTAGGAAAAATAGTTATGGCCATGATTCTTAGTAACAGCATGGAATTTCGAAACATTAGCTTCACATAATAAGTAGGAACACTCTCTTACATTTCTTCTAAGAACTATAGCTGATGTCGAAATTCTACTGCTTGGAACAAATCCCAATACAGGAGTTCAAATTCTAGGATCACTTGTTGGAGATATTGAATTTTAGCTTCCCTATGGTCAATTGCATGATGTACATGCATCTAACACCCTAATTCTATATATATGGTCAATTAATTCGATGTGTGCATTCACTGGTTCTTAAACTACAGGATCTCCCTTTTAAACTAGGTGAAGGGAAGCCAATTGCAGATCAAGACCTATAAGCAGAAGCACAGGAAATTTACCTCATTTACCTTGTAGCAATTAACAAGGGGGTAGTCAACAAGTGAATTTTTTAACGGAGGATCTTGTATAAGCATGAACCTATTTCCCTTGGTAAATGGGTTATGATTCAACTACTACTACCTATGGCTTTGTTGCCACCTCTATATTTGTATATGTCCCCACCTTCCCTTTTTATTACTCAACCTCATTTGCAGCTCCAAGAGCAGGAACTGGATAAGTATAAGCCAAGCTAGACGAAAGCTATCCATCAGCCATACCCCATTTTTTTATTTTTTCAATTATTCAATCGATTAAATTGTTGGTTCAGTACTTGGTTCAGTCGAAGGAGCGAGAAAATTGGACTCTGTTGTTTGTTACATTGTCAATATTTGATCCTATTTTTTTCTGGAGCTACTTCGACGAATTCTATGCTCACACCAAATATATTCTTTTTGATAAGTTTCCATGGAGGATCGAGATATCTTAATCTTGTGCCATCAAAAGAAAAAGTAGTTTATTGAGTGTGGCGATGACCCACCACATGGGACATGCTAAGTATAGACAAATAATAAATAGGTGTGGTATGAGGGGAAGGTAACAACGAAAATGAGGGGGTCGTGTCTTCAATGACTTTTAACAATTATAAACCACCGTGAGCTAAGTTCAATTCCGGCTTGTATTCTACAGTGCCAATATAACAAGGTGTTATATGTTTGCATTGGATAGATTGTTCATAAAGTTGAAGCAACTAATAGGACTTTAGCATATCTTATTTCCAGAATTACAAATTTTATATAGAAATAGATGGTGTTTAAGAAGGTTTGTTTCGTTTAATTTCGACCAATTCATAAAAGCCTTAAAGTTAACCTTGCCATGCAATTTAAATTCCTTTCAAATTTCAAAAGCATACGGTTGACCCACTCTGTTGAAATCAAAGTTCACTTAAATGAACTTATGCATGCATAAAAAAATTACAATATTATGTTTAATAGTTATTATTATTATTAAATTCTTAATAACATAGAAATGGCACTAATGAACCGGGACAAGAAGAGCCAAGGCGACATGCAAACCATGGTGAGCCAAAAAGTATATGCAGTGCTCAAGAAAGAATTCATTGTGTAGAGTGTGGAGTTTTGCAATGAACCACCTCCGCAAAACGATCATGATCCTATACAAATTAGCTTAAAATAGTTCATATAGGCCTCCTCGTACATAGCGGACAAGAAGTGTGTGGAGCTTTGCTTGGAGGGAGCTTTCCACACAAGTCCAGTAATATTTTTAAAGATTTTTGCTTGAAATTTTCAATTAAATATATTTATAGATTAAAAGAAATTAATGGAGTTAGAGATGAATTTAATGATAAAGATAAAAGGATTATTTTGAATGGGATTTTGAAATATGACATTGTTTTTGTGAGACATTGTGACACTGAAAAAGAGATGTTGGACAAGTTGGAAATTTTTCTATCTTGGAGGAAAATTGTAGATTTCAGAGATGGAGAAAAATGGAAAGGATTGAACACATATTACAGTGGTAAATCAAGCCTCCTCACAAGAAGAATATGGAAGTACCAATCGCTCAAAAGAAGAATATGAAGTCCCTAGTGATAGTAGTGATAGACCGAGCATCAATTTTGAGAGATGGCAAAAGAGATCAGCAACAAAGATGAAGAGCATTCAAAGATAATGGCCCTAGAAGCAACAATCAAAAGACTCATAATTGAAAATTAAGATCAACTAATGTTGCTACAGATTTTTGATGAAAAAGAGTGTGCCTTCGAGGAAGAAATTTCGGATCTTAAAACTCAGCTGGAAGAAGGAAGAAAAATAAAAAATGGAATGAGGAAACAGTATAAGGAGTTGGAGAATGAATGCCAAAAATTGAAGGCTGAAGCAATTTCTGAAAGAAAGGAATTAGAATGGTTCAAAAATAGTGCTCAAGCATCTACAAACAAATCAGAAATTATTGGAGCAACTAGTAGCAATGAGAAAAACAAGAATCAACAGCCATGCAAGAAGCAGAAGAACAAACATAGAATGCCAAAGAAGAAGAATATAATTGGAAGATGTTATCATTTTGGAATACATGGACATATTGCAACAATTTGTAGTAATGGAGAGATCAAACTCTCTCACCAAAAGAAGCAGCCAAAGGAGATGAAAAATCAAGCTTGCATGCAAAGAAGATCACCATCTATTAGGTATAATAGTTCTTTTTATGGTTATTATTTCTCATGCAATGATTTTGGCCATAGGGATATTGACTCCAGGGCACATGCAAGGAATAGAAACAATTTCAACAAAGATATCAACTTATTCCTCTATTCCTTCGTCACATAAGATGTTTTGTGTGTGAGAATATTGGCCATAACGGCCAAGGATTGCAAGTTTCCCATGTGTTGCATGAATTCAATCAGAGAGAGAAGAATATGTAAAGCCAATTGCATAAGGAGAAGAAGGATCAACATATGAAAGTTTGGAGGAGAAAATAATGGCAAGGAACTACCATAAAAAAGCACAGGCATGCATGGTCTCAAGGGGAGCATATGGTTGCATCATGAGTTGCATGTAGATTCTTGGATGTGTAGCCATATCTAGAAGAGTACATGAAGACAAATATGAATATTATAGGAGATGCTTGAGTTCAGGGAGAGTTCGTGAGGTTTGAAGTATATTTTTATTTCTATGCTATTTCTTTCAGTTTTATTATTATTTGGATCAGCTATATTATTACTGATGGTTTTTGGAGCAGCTGCATGTTGGGGTGTTTTTAATGTTCTTTGAGGTATGGCGAACACATGATTGCCTTCTATGGATGGTCAAGATGTGATGGAGGATCACACATTCATGGGGAGAATTATTGATTCGTAATAGAGTTACAGTTTGTTGGAACTATGCTCACCTTGGAGGAATTTCATTGTGTTTACTTCACATAAGTGTGTTGCAGGAAAGGATTTTTGTTGTTGTTTGCATATATTTGCAAGATCATATGTTTTGCATGACATAGTTGGTATATTGATGATGATTATACTGCTAGATCATATTTTTTTCATGTGTCTTCATGCATGTGTCATTGCCACGGAAGATCAAATGACAAGTTAGAGGTGGATCATCTCGAATATGCACTTTAGTGCTCATATTTTCCATTCTTGATGTGTCATGTTGTTGTTAATATGTATTTGGATGGATGAGAAATGATGTTTTTGTTGCATGGATAGAGAATATGTGATTCCTATGATGTATTGGATATTCATATGATTGAGTCATGTTGATTTATATTGTTGCTTATACATGGAGAGAATACATTGTTGCACATGTTTATGGACCAAGATATTGATGAGTTGATTTATGTTGTTGTTGTTGATGTATAGTGATGTTTTGTTGCTCAATGATTTGTTTCTTGTGCCTTATTGATGATATGTTTCTCACCTGTGATTAGTGTTGTAAATAGTGCTATAGTTCCAGATCTTATGTTATTATTGTTGTTGTTACTTGTTGATGTGTTGCTCATGACTTGAGTTGATGATATAGTATATTATCAGTTGTTGAGCTTCATGGATGCTTTGAAACGATGAGGATGTGTATTTGGTGATGCTTTTATGACATGTTGCTATGTTGATTTTGTTGTTGATGCCTATGTCGAGCATGGTGGTGGATGTTAGAGGTTATCATGATTTTATTGCAGGATCTTCATTGTTGGGATGGTGATGGCCAAGATGTTAAATGGCCATGCACTAGCATATGATTTAGTTAGTATTTCTATTGTTGTTGCTACATATTGAGATATTATATCATTTCTCATTGAGGCCTTATGTTTTTATGTTTACTTGTTGTTATATGGAACATACATTTTTGTTCATGGAGAACATGAATTTTATGTCATATTATTATATTGGGCATCCATAGATGAGAGCACACTTATGTACAGGCGTAAACTCCGTGTACCTTTATTGTTTATCATGTTGGCATATTGCTCATAGAGAGAACCATGGTGTATAATATGCATTGTAACATGTGTCAGTTAGATATCTATGGGCTAATGGATGTCACGTATTATCTTGTATATCATTGATGTAAACTTGGGTCCATAGAAGTCTTGGTTGATGATAGGTGTGAAGGAGTCATATGCCAATCATATGTACTTGTCATAGCCATGTATTTGCTTCATGAAGCTTGGTATATGTATGGCACTTCATTGTACATTATTTTATGTCAAAGTGGGGTAGCGGATGTGTTGCTACAACAAGAAAGAGAGTGTGTTTGAAACCCCATTACATGCTTAGGGGGAGCGTGTTTAGTTTTCATAGATTGCAATGCATTGGCTAGAGACTTTCTTATCATTTAGGAGATACTTCTTTGGTTCGCATTGACATGGTGTTGAGTATTGGAGGGGGAATACTTCTTTCATCTGACACATTATTGGCATTGTTCTTCAGTGTTGGTATGGACCTTTACCATTGATGTCAAAGGGGGAGATATTTTGGATTGTGGAGATTAGCTTCATAGTTGCAGCTTCAGAGTTGGAGAGTGTATGGATACCATACTCATATGTTGGATATCAAATTGAGGTTGACATCAATGTGTTGAAAATGCAACAAGAAAATTCTAATTTAATTTGTCCTTTAATTAAATTAGGAATTAAATTGTAATTCCATATCTCATGACATCTTGTAAAAGTTAACTAAGTCAATTTGAATTATTTTTCTCAGTTAAGTCAAGTTAACGGTCAAACTAGAGTCATGTAGAGTGTCTCCTACAATTAGGAGTACTAGTTGAGTTTATTTTGAGTTGTAATTATTTAATTCAGTCCAACTAAGTTCAAGTCAATTAAACTAGTTCCAACTGATGAAGGAATTAGTGGGAGATCTAGTAGTGAGGTGTAACTTGTAGTAGTGGGGTCTAACCTACAATAGTGGGGTGTGAATTACTGTAGTGGGGTGTAACTTACTATAGTGGGGTGAAACTTATTGTAATGGGTTGTGACTTACTATAGTGGGGTGTAACTTATTGTAGTGGGGTGTAACTTGTGGTAGTGGGGTGTAACCTGCATGATCAGTAAACTAAAGATTCACTCATAATTAACTCATGCATGGAAGATCAGAGAAAGACCTAATTGAGATTAGAGTTCACGGACAATGTACTAGCAGTTGTATAATCATATGAATTGTATAGGTGGTGCATGCAATCATAGGAAGGCATGTGAGGATTGTGCAATTCAAAAGTGTGGAATTTCCCAATTAAATATGGGCTAATTCCCAAGGGAAAAATGCAAGGAAATAGGAGCTTGGCAAGCAGCAGAATTGGCTAAGTATTGGCTTGACCTTGTCTGGGAAGCGCTAGGATAGATAGATATAACGTAGAGGTTTCTCGGGCTTGAGCAAAGCATTGTAATATTCTCATATTTTTTATTAATGCAATATACAGATAGAAGTGGTTTTTAGCTGTGGATTTCCCCAAAAAATAATTGGGTTATGTGTGATTGAATTCTTTCTCTTATATGCTTTGTGATTTCATCGACCCTTTATTATTTCTACTGATGAGTAGAGTAGATTCAAGTCAGTTTTTTTAGCATATTACAATATTCAATTTGAATCTACAAGAAATTTATACATGGTATCAGAGTTCAAATCACTATAGAAGAGGAGAATATGAATTAGTCTTTTGCAGGAGAAATCAAATTTTCAGCATCATACTTAAGAGACAACATGATTTTGTTCTACGGATTGAAACTCGAATATTCCCATAAGGGTAGTTCGAACTATATTTCTTGGAAGGACAAAATGGAGGGAGTGTTGGAAGACAATGAGTTTAAGGAATTCATAAAAAAAGATATTCCTAAGACAGTTGAGGCTCAGGATCTGGAAGAGTGGATAAAGTGTGTGGAAAAGGCAAGAAGTATTATCCTAGAAGGAGTTCGAGATCATATTGTCTTGAACCTACATGGTAAGGAGACACCATTTGTAATGTGGAAGGACTTGACAAACCTATTTCAAAATAGCAGTGACCACAGGAAGCTGGCATTGAAGGACAAGGTGAGAAAGATCAAGATGGGGAAGGGAAACACTATACCAAAGTACTTGAACAAGTTCACCCAATGTCAGGATGAGATTGAAAGTGTCGGTGTTACATTTGTTGAAGATGATATGGTGATTCTAGCACTTCTAGGCCTTCCTAAGAACTGGTACAACTACCAGGACTCAGTTAAGGGGAGGGAGAAGCTACGAGAGTGAGAGTGGTTGTGGTTCGACTTGGTACAAGAAGAGATGTGGTGGAACACCAAATATGGATCCTCATCTAAGAATGATGATGAGGAGAATTGTGCCTTAGATAGAAAGGCGAAGAAAGGGAAGGGGAATTCATCCCATTCCAATTAAGATTCTAGTAAGGGCGAAAATAAAAAGAACTTGTCGAAGATTAAATGTTTTCACTATCATGAGCTACGACACTATGCCACAAAGTGTTCGCACAAGAAGTCCGGTAAGAATCCCTCAGGAGGAGCAGTAGGTGAAGCACTTGCTTCACAATTCAAGTTGGATTTTACCCTCATTGCTTTCATGGTGACATTGGTGATGGGTAGTGTGTGGGATAGTGGAGCCTCATTCCATATGTCTGGAAATAAAGAGTTCTTCGGTGACTTGGAGGAGAAGGACCTCCAGATGCACATCACGATGGGAGATTATGGGAGGTATAGAGTGGGAGGAATCAATATTGTTACGTTCCAGAGGAAGTCTAATTGTCCTCACACAATAAAATATGTCAGGTATGTTCCATATTTGAAGAAGAATTTGGTTTCAATTGCCATGTTGGAGGACCATGGCTATGATGTGATATTTAGCAAGGCAAAGGCTTTCCTTCATCGCATAGCCTCTGGATAGGTGAATCAGATTAGAGTTTGAGTGAAGAAACTCTACAAATTTGATGTAGAAGATTGTGTTGCTTTGAGCACAAAAGCAGAGAAGGTGCAGAGTCGAGACATTGGTGATTTGTGGCATATAATATTGGGTCATTTGCACCACGAAGCTTTGAAGATCATGCAACAAATTTCTACAAGATTTCCCAAGGGTACACTAGAGAAGAGTGACACATGCAAATTTTATACATTGCGGATGTACACCAAAGCTTCCTTTCATGATAAAGGCAGTCGAGTGCAAGCGATCCTTGATAGAGTTCACTCAGATGTGTGTGGACCATTATCGACAACCTCCATGGCCAAGCACAAGTATTATGTAATATTTATTGATGATTTTTCTCGTAAGTGTTGGATTTTCTTCATGCAGAAGAAAGATCAGACGTTCGCTTAATTTTATGAATTTAAAGAACTTGTAAAGAAATATACTGACAAGAAAGATAAATCCCTCAGAAGTGATAACGATGGAGTATATGTGTAGAATGAATTCAAGAAATTTTGTGCATCATAAGGGATTTGACGGGAGTTAATAGCAACCCATAACCCACAATAGAATGAGGTGGTTGAAAGGAAGAAATGAAGTATTATGGGAAATGCATAGGTGATGTTACATGATCAGGGCCTACCATTGTACTTGTGGGTTGAAGTTTGCAACACAATTGTTTATTTGCAGAATAGAAGCCCTCATCGAATTCTCGGGAGGAGTACACCAAAAAAAAAAAAATTAGGTAATAAACCAGATGTGTCACACTTCAAGATCTTTGATTCATCAATCTATTGTCATGTTACAAGGATGCATGGAAAAATCTAGAGCCAGCAACTGAGTTGGGCATATTTGTGGGGTACACTCATACACCTCACAACTATCGGGTGTACCTGCCATCCAACAGGATGACAATGGTTCATAGAGATGTGAATTTTGATGAAGAGAAGGCCATGAGATGTTCCCTTGAGAGGGAGCTTCAGTTACATGTAGGTGAGGAGCTTTTAGCTTCAAAGGAGGAACATCAGGATGATGTGGAGCAGCCACATGCAAATGAGCATAAAGTGGAAGCACCCACTCATGCAGAGACTTCAAGAGATGGAAGAAAGCACACTAGAGAGGTTGATAGATTGATGCATGATGCTAAAGAGAATGTGGGAGCACCCACATCCCAGCGCAAGCAAAGGAGGTCACCAGATCCTTACGCTGGTTAAATGGCTCTGATGAGAAAGAGTGTAAAGGTTGAGCCATCCTCATTCGAGGAAGCAGTGCGACAACCAGTATGGGTTGATGCCATGGTTGAGAAATATGAATCCATTATCACAACCAGTGTTTTGGAAGTGGACCCAAGACCAATAGACAAATCAATGGTGAGTTCCAGATGGATTTACAAGGTAAAGCAAGCAACAAATGGGAGTGTGGAGAAACACAAGGCTGGATTTGTGGCCAAATGATTCTCTTAGGTGGAGGGAATTGATTATAATGAGAGTACATGTAGTTGAGGATTACAAGGATTGTATTGGAAGGATTATATTGTGCTTTGTTCTCCCATTCCAGACTCCACATTCATTGTTCACAAGGATCAATTTGTCGATGGAGTTGGTGTTGAGAAGCTAACATGTGTTGTCATTTATGATGAGTATGTGTGGGAATTTGAAGAAGAACTTGTGGTGAAGGATGACCTCCTTCTATCTATGCCTCATCCATTGTTTCCTAACATCTTTTGTGATTCTGCCATTTCTAATTTGTCTTGTGAAAATCCATCCCTAGATGTTTTTACTTCTGATCATTCACAGAACACATTGGATGTCAGTTTGTCATTGCATTGTAGAGAGAACACATCTTTCTTTCTGAATCCACCCATTCTATCATATTTCCTTTCTGAAAACTCAGAGGGTGAACATTCTTGTTTCTCATCAACCCCTTTGTATGATTCGTCAAACCATGAGGATGTCGATGAACATCTTGAAGTTTCTGATTGTGGTTGTCGTGATCTCTTCACTCCTTCATTCGATCATGATGTTGATTCACTTGTTGTTGATCTTTCTAAGCCACCGGTCTTTAACAATATACCTAATGATGAAGTGGAAACGCCTCAAGTTGTCAAGGCACTTCAGCCCAATCTGATGGTTATGTCAGGTCCTCACTTTCTTGAGTTCAGTTCTAATTCCAATCAGAAATTTATCGAAACACACCAAGTTCCTCATCACTCTCATATTTGCATTGAAGATCAATCTAGTTTACAGCTTTCATGTCCTCCACCTAAATCACACAATCCCATTGCTCATGAATTGGAGGAACCATACACAACGAGCACTCTTACTAAGTGAAAGTTGTCTTCCTTTTTCATGTTTTCTTGTTTGTCATGGTCAAAATATTGTACATGATCATCGTTTGTGCACAATGTGTTGCAACACCATAGTATGTCCGCAAAATGTTTGTCTTGCGTGTTTACTCTTCCTCTTTATTGTGGACGCTTTTAAGCTTCGAACATGTTCATCTTCATTATCTTATCTTTTCTGTGTGTTTGAAACCCCATTACATGCTTAGGGGGAGCATGTTTAGTTTCCATAGATTGCATGGCATTAGCTAGCGACTTGCTTATCATTTAGGAGATACTTCTTTGGTTTGCATTGACATGGTGTTGAGTATTGGAGGGGGAATACTTATTTCATCTGATGCATTATTGGCATTGTTCTTCAGTGTTGGCATGGCCCTTTACCATTGATATCAAAGGGGGAGATATTTTGGATTGTGGAGATTAGCTTCATAGTTGCAGCTTCAGAGTTGGAAAGTGTATGGACATCATACTCAGATGTTGGATATCAGATTGAGGTTGACATCAATGTATTGAAAATGCAACAAGAAAATTCTAATTTAATTTGTCCTTTAATTAAATTAGGAATTAAATTGTAATTCCATATCTTGTGACAACTTGTAAAAGTTAACTAAGTTAATTTTAATTATTTTTCTCAATTAAGTCAAGTCGACGGTCCAACTAGAGTCATGTAGAGTGTCTCCTACAATTAGGAGTACTAATTGATTTTATTTTGAGTTGTAATTATTTAATTCAGTCCAACTGAGTTCAAGTCAGTTAAACTAGTTCCAACTAATGAAGGAATTAGTGGGAGATCCAGTAGTGAGGCGTAACTTGCAGAAGTGGTGTGTGAATTATTGTAGTGGGGTGTAACTTACTATAGTGGGGTGAAACTTATTGTAGTGGGTTGTGACTTACTGCAATGGGGTGTAACTTACTGTCGTGGAGTGTAACTTACTATAGTGGGGCGTAACTTGTGGTAGTGGGGTCTATCCTGTAGTAGTGGGGTGTAAGCTGCAATAGTGGGGTGTAAACTGCATGATCAGTAAACTAAAGATTCACTCATAATTAACTCATGCATGGCAGATCAGAGAAAGACCTAATTGAGATTAGAGTTCAAGGACAATGTACTATCAGTTGTGTAATCATATGAATTGTATATGTGGTGCATGCAATCATAGGAAGGCCTATGAGGATTGCACAATTCATAATTGTGGAATTTCCCAATTAAATATGGGCTAATTCCCAAGTGAACAATGCAAGGAAATAGGAGCTTGGAAGGCAGCAAAATTGGCTAAGTATTGTCTTGAGCTTGTCTGGGAAGTGGTAGGATAGATAGATATAGTGTAGAGGTTGCTCGGGCTTGAGCAAAGCATTGTAATATTCTCATATTTTTTTATTAATGCAATAGACAGATACAAGTGGTTTTTAGTTGTGGATTTCCCCAAAAAATAATTGTGTTATGTGTGATTGAATTCTTTCTCTTATATGCTTCGTGATTTCATCGACCCTTTATTATTTCTGCTGATGAGTAGAGTAGATTCTAGTCAATTTTTTTAGCATATTACAATCTTCAATTTGAATCTACAAGTAATTTCTACATGGTATCAGAGTTGAAATCGCTATAGAAGAGGAGAATATGAATTAGTCTTTTGCAGGAGAAATCGAATTTTCAGTATCATACTTAAGAGCCAACATGATGTTGTTCTATGGATTGAAACTCGAATATTCCTTTAAGGGTAGTTCGAGCTATATTTCTTGGAAGGAAAAAATGGAGGGAGTGTTGGAAGACAATGAGTTTAAGGAATTTACAAACAAAGATATTCCTAAGGCAGTTGATGCTTAGGATCTGGAAGGGTGGATAAAGTGTGTGGAAAAGGTGAGAAGTATTATCCTAGAAGGAGTTCAAGATCATATTGTCTTGAACCTACATGGTAAGGAGACACCATTTGTAATGTGGAAGGACTTGACAAACCTATTTCAAAATAGCAGTGACCACAGGAAGCTGGCACTGAAGGACAAACTGAGAAAGATCAAGATGGAGAAGGGAAACACGATACCGAGGTACTTGACCAAGTTCACCCAATGTCGGGATGAGCTTGGAAGTGTTGGTGTTACATTTGTTGAAGACAATATGGTGAGCCTAGAACTTCTAGGCCTTCCTAAGAGCTAGTACAACTACCAGGACTCAGTTAATGTGAGGGAGAAGCTACAAGAGTGAGAGCGGTTGTGGTTCGACTTGGTACAAGAAGAGATGTGGTGGAACACCAGATATGAATCCTCATCTAAGAATGATGATGAGGAGAATCGTGCCTTAGCTAGAAAGGCAAAGAAAGGGAAGGGAATTCTTCCCATTCCAAATAAGATTCCAGTAAGGGTGGAAATAAAAAGAACTTGTCGAAGATTAAATGTTTTCACTATCATGAGCTAGGAAACTATGCCACAAAGTGTTTGCACAATAAGTCCGATAAGAATCCCTCAGGAGGAGTAGTAGGTGAATCACTTGCTTCATAATTCAAGTTGGATTTAACCCTCATCGCTTGCATGGTAACATCAGTGATGGGTAGTGCGTGGTATCTGGATAGTGGAGCCTCATTCCATATGTCTAGAAACAAAGAGTTCTTCAGTGACTTGGAGGAGAAGGACCTCCAGATCCACATCGATCTGGGAGATTATGGCAGACGGGAGGAATCCAAAGGGATTCCGATTGTCCTCTCACATTAAAAGATGTCATGTATGTTCCAGATTTGAAGAAGAATTTGGTTTCAGTTGCCATGTTGGAGGACCATGGCTACTATGTGATATTTAGCAAGGCAAAGGCTTTCCTTCATCACATAGCCTCTAGATAGGTGAAGCATATTAGAGTTTGAGTGAAGAAACTCTTCAAATTGGATGTAGAATATTGTGTTGCTTTGAGCACAAAAGTAGAGAAGGCACAGAGTCAAGACATTGGTGAGTTGTGGCATAGAATATTGGGTCACTTGCACCACGAAGCTTTGAAGATCATGCAGAAAATTTCTACAAGACTTCCCAAGGGTACACCAGAGAAGAGAGACACATGCAAAGGGTGTACATTACAGATGTACACCAAAGCTTTCTTTCATGATAAAGGCAATCGAGTGCAAGCGATCCTTGACACCCTCCACGGCCAAGCATAGGTATTATGTAATATTTATTGATGATTTTTCTCGTAAGTGTTGGATTTTATTCATGCAGAAGAAAGATCAGACGTTCACTTACTTTTATGAATTTAAAACACTTGTGAAGAAAGATATTGGCAAGAAAGATAAATCCCTCATAAGTGATAACGGTGGAGTATATGTGTAGAATGAGTTCAAGAAATTTTGTGCATCATAAGGGATTCGACAGGAGTTAATAAAACTCATAACCCACAATAGAATGAGGTGGTTGAAAGGAAGAAACGAAGTATTGTGGGAATGCATAGGCGATGTTACATGATCAGGGCCTACCATTGTACTTGTGGGTTGAAGCATGCAACGCAACTGTTATTTACAGAACAGAAGCCCTCAATGAATACTCGGGATGAGTACACCAAAAAAATATTTTTTAGGTAAGAAACTAGATGTGTCACACTTCAGGATATTTGATTCATCAGTCTACTGTCATGTTACAAGGATGCATGGAAAAATATAGAGCCAACAACTGAGTTAGGCATATTTGTGGGGTGCACTCATACACCTCACAACTATCAGGTGTACCTGCCATCCAACAGGATGACAGTGGTTCGTAGAGATGTGAAGTTTGATGTAGAGAAGGCCATGAGATGTTCCCTTGAGAGTGAGCTTCAGTTACATGTAGATGAGGAGCTTTTAGCTTCAAAGGAGGAACATCAGGATGATGTGGAGCAGCCACATACAGAGGAGCATATAGTGGAAGCATCCACTCATGCAGAGACTTCAAGAGATGGAAGAAAGCACACTAGATAGGTTGGTAGATTGATATATGATGCTAAAGAGAATGTGGAAGCACCCACATCCAAGCACAGGTAGAGGAGGTCACCAGATCGTTATGCTGGCTACATGGCTCTGATGAGCAAGAGTGCAGAGGTTTAGCCATCCTCACTCGAGGAAGCAGTGCGACAACCAGTATGGGTTGATGCCATGGTTGAGGAGTATGAATCCATTATCAAAATAGTGTTTGGGAAGTGGTCCCAAGACCAATAGACAAGTCAGTGGTGAGTTCTAGATGGATTTACAAGGTAAAGCAAGCAGCAGATGGGAGTGTGGAGAAACACGAGGCCAGGTTTGTGCCTAGAGGATTCTCTCAGGTGGAGGGAATTGATTATAATGAGAGTACATGTAGTTGAGGATTACAAGGATTATATTGGAAGGATTGTAGTGTGTTTTTTTCTCTCGTTCCAGACGCCACATTCATTGTTCACAAGGATCAAGTTGTCGATGGAGTTGGCATTGAGAAGCTAACCTGCATTGTCATTTATGATGAGTATGTGTGGGAATTTGAAGAAGAACTTGTGGTGAAGGATGACCTCCTTCTGTCTTTGCCTCATCCATTGTTTCCTGACATCTTTTGTGATTCTGCCATTTCTAATTTGTCTTGTGAAAATCCATCCCTAGATTTTTTTACTTCTGATCATTCACAGAACACACTGGATGTCAGTTTGTCATTGCATTGCAGAGAGGACACATCTTTCTTTCTGAATCCACTCAATCTGTCATATTTCCTTTCTAAAAACTTAGAGGGTGAACATTCTTGTTTCTCATCAACCCCTTTGTATGATTCTTCAGACCATGAGGATGTCGATGAACATCTTGAAGTTTCTGATCGCGGTTGTTATGATCTCTTCACTCCTTCATTCGATCATGATGTTGATTCACTTGTTGTTGATCTTTCTAATCCACTGGTCTTTAACGATCTACCTGATGATAAAGTGGAAACCTCTAAAGTTGTCAAGGCACTTCAACCCGAGCTGATGGTTATGTCAGGTCCTCACTTTCTTGAGTTCAGTTCTGATTCCGATCAGAAATTTGTTGAAACACACCAAGCTCCTCATCACTCTCCTATTTGCATTGAAGATCAATCTAGTTTACAACTTTCACATCCTCCACGTGAATGACACGATCTTATCGCTCATGCGTTGGAGGAACCATACATAATGAGCACTCTTGCTAAGCAAAAGTTGTCTTCCTTTTTCATGTTTTCTCATTTGTCACAGTCAAAAGAGTTTACATGCTCATTGTTTGTGCACAATGTGTTGCAACACCATGGTATGTCCACAGAATGTTTGTCTTACGCGTTTAATCTTTTCTTTTTCTGTGGACACTTTTAAAATTTGAGCACGTTGGTCTTCATTATCATTTCTTTTTTGTGTGTTGGTTTACTTGCATATCTTTCTGGTCGACTATGCCTTCACCAACATGGGTCAACCAATGCATCGATGGCTACATTGGAAATATCACTTTAAGTGAGTAGGCACATACATTGTTTAGTTTAGGAGTATGAGTAGTGTTTGCTTTCTTGTTTTCTTTGCTTTCTTGTTTTCTTTGCTTGCATGTTTTGCTTTCGTTTACTTTTGTCCTTTGCTTGTTTGTTTTGTTTGCTTGTTATGCACCCGTAGATTTAGCTTTACATGAAACCGTGTTTGGCTCTTAAGACAAGCAAGGTGAAGTACAAGAGGACTTGTACAACTATCAAAATTTGGTTATCTATTGTCCTCTCTATTTATGAAGATATTTCTATCTTTAGTTGATGATACCCTGATGGAAAATACGTTTTATTCAGCGTGAAGTCTTGGCGAAAAAATAACGCTTGCACTTTTAACTAGTACCACCTACTTTAATTAATTTTTCTATATTTGATTAACCCTTGTCAGCTCAGTCAAGTAGAGTAAGGTGAGGGGGAAAACCTTAACAAGTATGTCAGAGGTATATATAACATACTTCTCTAAAGAGACAACCTATTCTACTCTCAATAAGTGGAGATCCCTCTTCCACCTCATGAAATAAATAAGTTCTTATTCATAGTTCTCTGAAAATAAAAAAAATGAAAAATGAAATAAAGGAAAAAGAAGAGAAAGATTTCATTTGCAAAGAGGTGAAGCAAGTAACTTCGTCGGGGTACTGTACAGGCTCACTGGAAGTGAAGCGATGCTTGTGTTCCTAAAGTGACTCTGTCAAGGTATTATCCAAGCCTGATAGCATTGGAGCAACACGAAAGATGAAACTTAAACTCTAACAGTTAGATTACTTGTGCATCAATATACCCTTCATCACCAATCGAAACAACTTAGTTGACTTGGCTTGGAATCTGTGTTGACCAATCATGAGATGACAGGGATTATATCTTTAACTCAAGCTAGTGAGGAAGCCATGACTATCAAAGAATCAAAAAATAATTCCGAAGGAGTTAAACTTGCTTTACACGAGACAAGGTCCATACAGAGAGTTGAAGTTCTACCAGTGTGTCACCAATGTTGTAGTGGCTACAACTACCCTCCAAAATTTTACCTTCTCTTTGTTTTGGAGCCTCCCTCCTCAAAATCTTAGTAGCTTGTCTTGCATTTCTCAGGTACTTGTGTTTTCATTTAAGTTTATCTTTCGCTTTGCAGCTTTTGTTCGCTTACTTTCTTTGCTGACTAACCACAAGTTGACCCCCCATGACTTGGTTTGCATCCAGATCTTGTGTTGTCTTGACGAACTGTGCAGTCCTAGAGAGAAGCCTACCTTGCCCTTAGAAATTGCGCAGAGCAGCCCAGAACCCTGCCTTTATCTTAATAATTGCGCAAAGCATCCCGACAGTTAGCCTTGCTCTCTAGAATTGTGCAGAGCAGCCTGGCAGTCAGCCTTGCTCTCCAGAATTTCTTAGAATATATCAAAGTGAGCTTAGGCTGTAAAACTACGCAAACCTAGCTGACAGCTTGTATTTAACTAGGAAACTGTGCAAAGCATTAGAGGCAGCTAGAGCCACTCAACCCAAGAATTGCACAAAAGCATTCCTGTTACACAAAAATATTGTCACCATGACTATTTGCAATCAGTATGGGTCCATCATCACTTATACTGGCCTCCTAAGCAAGTCTCAGACCTTAGCTCTTCATGTCAAGCTTTGCAAATGAGAGAAAGACATTGAAAATCAATATTACTCTGGTTCCGCACTTTCTCCTACTTTTACCTGAAGGACCCGCACCCTTTGTTCATATTACCTGCGTACCTACATGCTCTGTCTGTAAAGGGGTGGG
>APFE030134384.1:0-12994 GCA_000404065.3 Pinus taeda
TGTTAAGTAAACAAACTCCCTAGTAGGATTCTAAATGCTTCCTCAGGGGGCACAATTTGGGAGCGAAGCATTTGCGCAGGTGGTGGTGGTGGTGGGGGGCGCTCTTCCATAACATAGGACTCTTGGTTGAGATGAGACATACAAGAGTGGATGATCCATCGATGGTGTACATATATATGATACTTTTAATCTTATATTTGGGCATTATTATGGTGCGAGCTGTATCAATATAGTCTTTTATGTGGCTTTAACCTTGACATGGTTTTCAGTGCTAGTTTGATAGTGGCTAAATGTTATGAGTGAATTACTTTTCTCACTTGTCTACGATTTGTTTGAAAGCTGATTTTGTAGCAATTCTCAAGGCTGTCACCTCTTTTTATGCATGGTGAATCATAATGAAGTATAAACTCTAGCAAGAAATATGGACTTTCAAGCTAAAGCTTCCAATTCTTATAATGATACAAGAAAAGGTAAGAAGTAGATAGGATTGGTGATTTAAATGTTTCAAGGTTTCTCAACCATTCAAAGTTTTTCAACTAACTTCCCAAGAAGATTCTTACTAAACCTTTTCTAGAATATTCTCACTAGTCATTGTTTCCCTTGACCTAATAGGGATTTTTAATATTGATAAATCATCTTATGTTGGTGAACACTTAGTCTTTTGTTCCAATTTTTGATAGCATGAGGTGGTATACCATCTATAAGGAAGGGAGTATTTTGTTCCAATTTTTTATAGCATGAGGTGGTATACCATCTATAAGGAAGGGAGTCAATTTCATTAGGATGATGAATTTTTCCATCTTAGTTGAAAAGAACTTATTGAGGTCCCTAGGAACATGGAAGTCGTTATGAGAGAAAACACTATTAACATTAAGTGGGAAGATTACATATTATCTTATGACGTGGAGATAAAAGGACTAGACAGAAGGATGTGAAGACAAATTGATTTTAAGATCCAACCATACTTTTGTTTTCATGAATAAAATATTTATTTTTTGGTGTAGAAGAACTTCTATTAAATGATAAAATGATAGTAAAAGGTAGTTTAAATTGTTTACACCCTAGGATATGTCAAACTTGAATAAGAGGAGGCTTAGGCCTTCATACTGTCAAACATACTTAGACTATATATCAACAATCATTTCTTAAAACATAGGAAAGACAAAACTTCAACCAAAATTGCTCACAAATTTTTATACGTTTTCACAGTGCCAATACCTTTGCTATATGTGAAAGAGCAAAACTAATTGAGCTTCTCTACCATCTAGTGGTGGAGTTTCCCTTCAAATGAAATATAAAAGTCTAATTTTGGACATTCACTTCACTTTGTAAACAACCCTTTAATACGCTGTAAACATCCATTAACCATAAAGAAGTACTTCAAAACTAAAAGTCTTGTAAAGCTTAATAATTAACCAAAAAAAACTCATTAGAAAACATTCAATTTACACATCATGTTTACTCTATCCCTCAATTATTACAACCCACTATTATTATGTAATAATTTTATATTGAATAATTAGTACTCCAAAATTGAAAATTATATAGATCTTGATAACAAAAATCTCATCTAAAACATTTAATTTACCGATAATATTTACTTTATCCCTCCATTATTACAACTCACTATTATGGTTGCCACCAGGGACATGGGGTGGCCCAAAAAAAGGTTAGGGTTCCTCTAATAGTGTGATAATATTCAATTAAATAATTAATGTATAACCGACCTTTAACTTTTTAAACTAAAAACTTACCTATTTCATTATTTATACCCTTATATTATTTTTCATACTATTTCCTACTAACCACAAATAAGTATTACCTATTTTTAATGCTATCCAAATTAATTACAAACCTAACTTTATCTCTCAATTATTACAACTCACCATTATCGTGTGATAATATTCAATTAAGTAATTAATGTATAACCGACCTTTGTTTTTCATACTATTTCCTACTAACCACAAATAGGTATTAAGTATTTTTAATACTATGCAAATTAATTACAAACCTAAATTTCACATTTATCTTCCACCATATGCCTTTAAAAATAATGACGCCAATCTAATTGTTTCTTCCTTGATATTAGAGGATCCATTGCCAAGTATTCCTTAAGTTGGTTAGAATCCAAGCTTCAACACTGTATGTCTTGTAGTTTATAATTTAATATAACAAGTGTTGCATGTAGTCGGTAGTTTCTGTCTATATAACCGAAAAATTAGCAAGTTGCCGATGCCAACGCTATTGCAAGTGTGTGACAATTGTTGCCGTTTGCAAGCACTAATTGGAACGAATTGTCCAAAACGAAATTACTCGCGGATGCCAATTCCCCATTTCATTTCTTCTGTTACCAAACAGGGGCTTCTCCAGATTTCCAAGAGGCATGCAGATATGGAAGAATCGCATATATGGAACATTTCATGCATCTCCAGATTTCAAAGAGGCATATAGATATGGAAAACATCAATCTTTTGTGTGTCTCCAAAACACATACTTTATTTGTTTCCGTTATATGATCATAATCGCATGTGAAGCCTACGCTATGGAGAATGAGATGAACGTTGAAGGTATTCTGGTGCACTCAGCCTAAGGTATTCTTGTGTGCTCAGGAAAATGAGTTGAATGTATTCTAGTGCGCTACATTGAGGAAATTTTTTTGTATTTTTTTTTGCGTTTTTAGCAGCAGGTGAAGGTGTTTTCGTGTTTATGGCTACCATGCCAATACCCATGCGAACATCAACTTACATGACACCTTTTCAGATCACAAAAAGTTTGATGAAAAAGTTTGACACGTGGTTCTTACCAGAGACACGTTATCAACTGCATGAACCAAGTTGGTCAAATGGGGCCCGTTCATCGGACTACGTGTGGAAGTTTTCCATTAATGTTTTATTTGGGATAAGTTTCAGCGAGAACCAGCACGCCAGATTTTCATCTCCTTGCTAATCAATAAACTTTGATGACGTTAGTTTCTAATACTATAATTTATTAGATAATATTTTTAATCTATTATTTAACTAGAGAAAAAAGTTACTATGCTTGTATGATAGGTGTTAAATCAAACAATTTTTATTTTTAATTATTTTATCTAGTATTTGATAAAAATTTTTCTTATTTATAAAATATTAAATTATTTTTTACTTTTTAAATAACATAAAATCTTTTTTATTATTTAATATTCTTTTATTTATATATTATTAAAAATTATGTATTTATTAGTAATGTAAAAATTAGCTTTGAAACGTAGATAAAAACATGAATGTCAAAGTGTGCTAAACTTGTAGAATTGAGGCTTCTGTGATCCATCAAAGTTATAAGAAGAGCTTCAGCGAAAATCACATGTAAAAAGATCTTTGTCGACGCGTTTCGAACCAACCGGTGTGGTTCATCGTCAGTACGAGTTGAAGAACAGATCCAGCTACACCTGTTTAAATAGACTGAGCAGAGACTCCAACGGCTATAAACGAATTTAGGGCCCAGGTCAAATTTATTTATTTATTTATTTAAAAAGAATATTATTTAATTTACACTAACAACCTTAGGTTATTATTTGTAGTTATTAAGTGATTAACTCTTAATTAGTTGTTATTTATTTATTTATTTGGACCTAATGTTTCTTACTTCCATTATTTATTAATAATATTATTATGAGGAAATAAAGTAAATATTAATTAATAGAAGTGTGAAATAATAATAATATAAAAACATATATTAAATTTTTTTTCTAGGTCATTACTCAAAGGGTAATTTTGTTAAAAATTTGTAGACCTAATTTTAGTGTTTCCAGAATTATTTATATAAACAGGATAATAATATCATTACTAATAATTTTTAAGAAATATAATATTAAAAAAAATAAAAAAAATAAATAAAATAAATAAATTTGACCTGGGCCCTAAATTCGTTTATAGCCGTTGGATTCTCTGTTCAGTCTATTTAAACAGGTGTAGCTGGATCTGTTCTTCAACTCGTCCTGACGATGAACCACACTGATTGGTTCGAAACACGTCGACAAAGATCTTTTTACATGTGATTTTCGCTGAAGCTCTTCTTATAACTGTGCTAAACTTATCAATAGTAATGAAATGTACTAAATTTGACCTATGTATCGAACTATGTATCAATATCAAATATCACATTTGACATATATATCAAAAACCAATATGAGATTGCCTTTCTGTTCTTTCATGTTAATGGCTTATTTTTCTTTTAAGTTAGTTCAGCTACAACACAACTTCTAAACTTAATTTTAAACTTAACTTTAATTAAGATGAACTCGACATATTTTTAGTATTCGATTTGGTTCGTGGTTTAATATCGCAGTTCGAAATTCAGTATTGATATTTATTGCTAATTACATTCTTCCGAGAACAGTGTTGTTGCTGTCCGTCCGTTAAAGAGAAGACCGAGAAGCATCTGAGAGTGCGACCGTTATATTGATGGAAATACTGGCAATAACGGCGAGTCTGTAGGCGTTTCAGGTAATTTTTAATTGGCAAAATATGACTTATTTTTCATGGATCGCTATGTGGGCACTATTTAAAACCATTAGAGTCGTGCTAAAGCAGCTTAATGTTTCAGGCAAGGTCGTTTTTGCTTTGAGGAATTATAATATAAAATAAATTGAATAGGAATGACCTATCAAAATCTATGGCCAAGTTATTTGAAATCTCTGCACAACGAATGTCTAAAGCAGTTGTTTGAACAACATTGTTGATGTATGCTTGCGAATCAGATGAAGAACATGGTAACATATTGGACTATGATCATTAACCATTAAACTTACCTCACTTGGAGCGATTCTCACAGTGAATCATGTGTTTTTTGCAGTGATTCTCACACATACAGATCATCTAGATCAAAAATCCATAACCAAAAATTTTGTTATTTTAATTATATTGCAAAAATAGCTCTGACTAAGTTTGACACTAAACACTAAGCATGCTAACCAGTCACCAAAAAGTAGCCCTATGTTTGTGACCGCAACTTGACCTTGGATATAAGAAAGTAAATTCAAATATAACTAATTCGAACATGATCCTATAAGCCAGACCAGAGAAAGAATAACATCTCAGACATGAGCTGCAAAAACATGTTTCCAATTGCTAGTCTTTTCAAAGCCTCCCTACTGAGGATTTGGTGGCCTGCTATTTGCTGCCGAGACTCTGGAACCCCACTCAAGCAACTCTTTGCTTGTATCATCCTTGTGTACAATAACTTCAATAAAGCATAAGCAATCCTTTTTGGGTCCTAGGGCAGTTTTAATAGCCTCTACAGCCTCTTCTTCTGTCTTAACCTGCACAGAAAGAAGGGGTGCTGTTAAATAACAAAACAAATACCTGGTACAGGGTTCTTAGGCACCCTGCATTTTCTAGGGCTGAGAAAAGAAAAGCTGACAATAACAACAAAACTGCCATGATAACAATCAAAAAAAGAGGAGTAGATTAAGATCACCAATCTGATACAGAGTTTTGACCAACTAAAGGTAAGTCCTAAAGTCTACAATAATGTAAAAAAATACCTTGGCAGTCCAGCATTTCCCTTCACCGTTATGAATGGCATCTACTAAACCGGTGTAGTTCCAATTCTTTATGACATTGTATGGGCCATCATGTATTTCAACTTCTATAGTATATCCTCCATTATTAATCAGAAAAATGATAGGATTCTGCCCATTTCGAATCAGAGTAGACACATCCTGGACTGTCACCTGTTGAAATAAGGAAGAATACATTTAGGGATAAAAACTCACTGATTTTAAGGGAACTTTGTCTGAAGCATATACTATAAAACTTGACTGAAACTGAGGGTTTATTCATCGTTGAGCATAAAAACCAGCGCAGGTTCGTGTGAATTAGGGTTTTGTATGTGCTTATGAAATCTAAAGATGCGTATGGCAGAAAGTTGTTTCAGATATCACATAAATTAAAAATTGAAAATTGAAATCGACAGCTGTATAACCGATCGGATTAACATGGGTTTGTGAATACAACTTATTTGTAATCTGGAGATGCATATGAAAATATCAAACCTTGCAACCTCAAACTGCATATTAGAGCAACGTTTAATCCATAAATACGATTCAGAGAGGTACCGACTTACATCTTCGCCTACCCAAAAAAATTAGATACGTTTAGAAAACTAGTGTTAATATGAGAAAATTACCAGGCCTCAAATGCTCGGGGCCGTTGCTAATGAGATTCGTCAGCCCAGCACGCCCATAGAACTTCGCTAAGAAAATGGTGGCGTTCGCTTGTGATTGTGCGGTGGGTATCCAGTGGAGGCAGGGCCTGAGAATGTAGGATTCTCCGCAGCCCTTCCGCAGAACTCGGCAGGCATTGCAGCTCATCCTCATTATATCGACTGATCTGACAAACGTACACAGCGTTAATAAGAATATTTTGTTCTATATATGTGCGCAAGGGATCTGGTAATCTGATATATAAAACGACTAATTCATTGTTATTCATTAAATAAAATATTACAGAATTTTATATAAAAATCCTTGCATCTGCACCTGAAAGCTTCTATCACCAATGCATGATATTAAACGCTTCTCTGGCGTTGCTTGAGCATATCCCAGTGTTGCTCCTAAAGACCAGCCTATCGATCCATATTTCATTTGGAACTCATATCTGCCAGACATACATTTAGCTCAACGAGCAAACAACTGCAAATATAGAGACAAATATACTTGCGAACAGAGCACCATGAGAGTGACAAATAGAGCAGCATAATAGTAGGTCCCTTTCATCAGAGAACAAACATTTCTCTTTCATCACTCATTGCTGCCACTCCTGCCATTGCATTGCTGCCACTCCTGCCATTGCAGACTTCGGCTCTGAAGCCTATCCAACAACAGTCTCACTGGAAACCTTCCTCGGCAGATGGTAAAGACTAATTTCATATTGTGTTTGGTAGCAAGAAATTGAGAGGCGGCTAATTTCATATTGTGTTTGGTGGCAAGAAATTGAGAGGCGGTGGTAGCCAGCTACCTGAGAGGTGGCAGACTGTGGGAGCCAGCTGCCTGAGAGGTGAGAGGTGGCAGCTATATAATAAACTTTACATGCACCTAAGTTTCATGTTTGTCCCCACAATTTTCCAGACTTTGGATAAAATATAACTTGTCACCACATTTTTGCATTGGTATAAGCGAAGCTTGCAATAAGAGGTCCTTTCTTGCCCAGCCAAAAACCTTCGTTAAAATTTTGATAGACGAAAATTGTCATTCTAAAACATTGGTTAAACGATGATAACGCCAAAAAAAGCATGGTAAACGAATGAATTAATGCGCGGTCAACAATCTATTGATCGCTAATAGTTCCAGGTAGGGACTAATAATAGTAATGATAACATACAACACCCGTTATACGAAGTGTGAGTGGCATGACTTTGAATTTCTCCAACATCAATAACTAGCAATTGTCCCAAAAGGTACAAAGAGAGGCCGATAGGAATATTAAATTGGAATTGTTGAATTTTTATAGAAGAGTTAATTGGTTTATGGAAAATTTTCTTGGACTGGATCATTGTGCAATAACGTTTCTTTAGATGTTTTGTTTATATCTATATTACAAAGAACACATTGAATGTCTTTTTTCATTTTAGAGTAAGTTAATTACCCAAAATCAAGAGGTTAAATTAATTATCCAAAATCAAAAAACCTTTATAGATGGCCAAACATATACAAAGCTTGCTAGTGACGATAACCACCATGACTATCCTGTAGAAATTCAAAACATAATATTAGAAAACATGTTGATATGTTGTTATTAAAAAGTTAATTCCATTAGAAACCATGATATTATTATATTTTTTAAAGAATAATATACATATATAGAATGATACTACATTGAAAGCCATAATTGTATAGTGCGATTAGAAAGCCAAAATATGATATTCTTAAACCAATACTTATTGTATTCATATGTGATTTTTAATAAAATACAATTAAATTTGTGATATATAATAATCAATATATAAATATAAATAATAATAATATATAATATTAATAATTTATTAATAATATAATTGAAATGATAAAATATAAAGATTCATAGGAATGACCAAAACAACCCAATTTGCAAATTGACAATTGGACATCGACATCTTAATAGTAAAGGCATTTTAAGAATAAGCATAACTTTGAAAGAAAGTTGAAGTTGATTTGATCATGTCAAACCTTGTTTTTACCTATGCAAAAAGTTGTCGAACAGTTTTGGACATATGTAAAAAGTTGCTGAGGAGAGGTTGAGATTGAAAATATATAATCATTATGGGGCGTATGTGGTGGGTGAGAAAGTAAAGGTTGAAGTTGAATTAATTTTTCATGATTATAATTATATTATTATGTGATAAAAGATTAAGAAATATAAAATGCCAAAGTAAAAGTTGTTCCAATTAAATTTACTTTATTATAAAAGAACGTTGTATCTCTGTGCATATTGTTCTGTATCTAGATACCTATTTGAAAATGGAAAAAAACCCACTTTAAATTCAAATTATACTCCTCTATTAACTGGAAATACTTTATCAATATGAAATCATATACCATATACCTGTCATAACTATATCCACTTTATTAATGTGGATCCATGCGCTGGATGACACTTGTGGATCGAGCATTTAAATAATATTTTTGAATTTTTAATATTTAAAAATGGTATATTTACTCTACATCAAAAGATACCTTTAATGGCAGAGAAGGGAAGCTGCCTCGCTTTTATAATTTCTAACTTCAAAAAACAGGAAGCTGCCTTTACTTTTATAATTTCGAAAAACAATGTGATAGAATTGAATAAAATATCATAGACTGAAATGAACAAAACTGTAACAAAATATAATATAATAGACTGGAATGAATAAAATTAAAATAAAATATTGAACAAAGAAAGTAGTAATCTTTCCATACAAGTAAAATTTAGTAGCTAATATTGCAGAGGGAAATCCCATCATATTACAGATGGAAAACCCATTTCCAGCTGAAGATCTCTCGTTTTCTCATGTCTCTACCAGCATGCTTACTACCACAAACAATATTTTAACTAAGCAAGGGAAAAATGGTCATCTGGATCCTCCAAGGCACTATTTCTAACTTCAAATTAAATGCATAGTCATGGTTCACTCCCTCAACATAGAACTTCTATGTAATACCATTGTATAAGATGTTGGTAGTTGTTGTTCACACTGATGCTGCATTTTTGTGATAATCTGGACGGGAAAAAATAGTATTGTTGCTTGATATTTTCCATTAGGAAAAGCAAATTGTAAATGATCCACATTCATACCTCCTACCTCCTGGGTTCTCTTATATTTCTGAATCATGTGATAAGGCAATGTTTGGGGGCTTAATGCTTTCCACTGTACAGTCTGGCACAAGAAAGAGAAATAAGAAAGGTGACAATCTCATCAAGCTGCATATAAGAACTGTTATCCAAAGTCTACTGTAGTCATCTTTTTGGACATGAAGCCACTAGAGTAGAAGTGTGCTAAACCAAGAACCAGATGTATTCCCAAAGTTAGACACTGACATCAGGAAAGGAAAGACAGTGCCTTCGATGCCATTGGGACAAAGTCGGGCAGATAACACAAGCATGGACATTAACTTAAGCTGTGTCTCTTAAAACAAAAAATCGATCTGGAATATGCATCCAAAAATTCACCCTTGAAACAGGTATAATTTCAAGGAGCCCAATAAATGAAGATGCGACTTTTGTATGGATTTCATGGGCTAGATTTCCATTTATGATGTCGATGCAGGAGCTAGAGGATTGCAATGATTTTGCATGGCATCACTCACACAAAGTCAGTATCGTAAAACCCCAAAAAAGACTAAAATCTCGTATTCCCAATTGAATTATGATGCAACCAGACGTGTTTGTATCCATGGAATTCATTTCTTTGGTATTGTGGTTGTAGGGATCTCCATGCCTAAACTTCACTGGGGCTGCATCCAAAGTAACAACCCGAAGAATAGCTGGCCCGTCTTCACATAGATATGGTTGCACAACTAATCCAATGGTTGTTAATTGAGTGCCATCCAGAAATGGTTTATACTCCTCCCTTGATAGCACACATATATGTAGAAACATATTATTTTGAAGAACCCCAATCTATCATTGTCCAAGGAAGGTTGGGTCATTTGACAAAAATGGTACTAAGTCCTGATACTCTGTAATGTTGGGCCTATTATTTATGCAACAATATGCCTATGTCTTGGAAATCGCATGAGTTGCAAGAAGTCTTCCTTTCACCTTACATCCAATCCATTTTGCACATCAAGGGTAATAGAGGCCTCCAAATGTTAACATTGATGATGCAACCCAGGTTTGGATCTGTCCTTTTCAGCATATAGAGGAAGCCAACTATCCATCGACAACATATACCTCTTTACCATTCACTGGGTCTACATGGTTAAACTTGTACGATGCCACTGGTATTGGAATAGATTTATGATAGAAAAATACCTCATTTGACTCTGAACCAATAGCAACAGAAAGCCCCACAAGGCTCCTTTCATATCTATGCCCAGAATATGTCAGAACAAGGTTGCAAAGTACACTTCTTGTGCTTGTTGTCGGGTTCCAAGGCTTGATTGTGCCATCAATTGAAACTGAGGTAGTTTTCATATGATGTGCAAGCAATATATTTACAAGATCTTGCCATTGAAGAGACACAAAAATAGTCAAAAGTTGAGGACTACAAGTAACTAAGGTTTCATGTTGAAGTGTTTGGAAGCTCCCTATATGGCCTTTTTGCTCAAAGCATGCAAGAAACATGTAGAAAGAAAAATTCAAAGTCAGACTCAGTTATCTCCACTTTCCCTCATAATACCATAGCCTCAAGATCACAATATTTTTCAATAACTGAATATGCTTGATAACTTCTTTTGGAAAATTGAAAATGCTTTCAATTTCCAAATAAATACCTCGAATTTGAGCCTTCAATTGATGTTGGTCACAGTAAATGTGGCTATTTGAATTCAAGCCCTTTGATATGAAAGGTAATTATGTTGGCTTATTATTAGTCATCCACCCTGTTAGGACTTCCCTTCCAAGCATCTGCACTACGTCAAATGAGCCAGCCACAGGATCCCGAGTTCCATGAACTATAATTCCTTTGGTACGCGTATTGATAAAATGTGAATTGCCATTAATATCGTGGAGACTGGGAGCATCACCATGCCAATCTTGTAATTGTTTTTGGTGAGCAACAAACCAGACATGGTAATCATGGTATTAGGCAAGGCACCTCACCTTTGTAAGCATCTCTCTGACATGCTTAATTTACATTTGTTTAGAAGGATGTTGGTGATCTAACTCATTGTATGGATCATTCACTAGGTCACGTACTCCATGCCTAAAAATTGCTTCCTTTGCATGTTCCAGGTCCTACTTAATTGAAGTAATTTTTCATTTCAAACTTTATCAGATAAGGATTGTCATTTAACCATTGCTTCCCCTGCTCTGGTTCTTTGGCACTGATCCATTGTGTGGAGTAGCATGGAAGGAAAGCTTCTTTTATATGATGTTCTAACAATCCTCTCACATGCTCCTGAACCTTGTTTTCCATGTAACATGTTACGTTCCTATACCAATAGGTTTCATCTTTCATGATTGACAGTGGAAGGGCTAAATATGTTCATCATTGCAGGCTGCAAAGGTTCCATATTTTGTGTACATACTACAAAAAATTAAAAAATGAAAAGAGGGTATGCCTTAAAAGAATAATCAAAAGGCAAGAAAATAAAGTGGTCAAGAGAAAAGTGAAAATGAACCCCAAACTAAAGACCAGGAAAGTTGCCAGTCAAAATGCCACTACTAGCTTTTGGGCAGTATCATGCTCTGCAAATACTGCTGCTAATCAACTTGATGGATGGCCCAATAATCTAAACTGGACCATGCCATGGTTAAATTGCTTGCTGCAGAATAGAGAATGTTTCCTGACCAAACAGCTCAAGCTTGGCAGATGACTAGCTAGGTAGAGAAATAAAGGAGCCAACTGCTTAATCTGGGTCCTTGGAAGAAATAAGGGTAGATTTAGATAGGAGGGCAGTCAAAAGAAAAAGAGAACAATCAGGGTCTGCTAATTCAAGTGCACCCACTTCAAGTGAAGAAAAAATGTTAGGATTACTAGGTTGGGTAAGTAGAGTAAGGTTGCAGAAATGAAGGGCCATCACCAGTTGGCTTATCAAGAGCAAGACTCATTTCATTCAGGCTTTTGGCACCATGGCAGAGGTTTGAGGACACAAAAATGGAAGCATGTCTAATTTCCCCCTTTTTCCCAAACATCATTTACTAACATCCCCCAAGGACCTTGGGATCTGCCCGAGTGTCCTCTTTCACTTCATTCCATGACCATGTACCAGGTCAAACTATAAAGTTCAATCAAGGGAAAGAAGCCACATTTTTTTGTGTAAAAATATTTACTCTCATTTCCCTCATCTTCCATTCCTAAGTTTTTCTCCTTAAAAACTTAGCATGTGCCCCTATACACTCACCTCACAATGTCATATTAACAACTAATGTATTATCTAGCTCCCTAAGCATTCCCCTTCCCTAAATCCTACAAAGATCTATGTAAAAATCCCAAAACATCTATGTAAATACCCTCCCCCTTAGCACTATAGCTATACAACCATCTCTTGGGGAATATTAACCCACCAGGGGTTAATATTAACCCTCCACCACCCTAAACTATGGGTTTTTATTAAAAAATTTGGTTAAAAATCAATAAACCATAGTCCCCGCCCTCATTAACCCCCTTACCCCCTTTCCGCGCTATAAGTTTGGTTTGTAAAGTTTTTTAATTAAAAACATTTATACACTAAACCCTGCTAACCCTATGTCAAAAACCCACCCCGCGTGCATTATATTTAAATCTATTATTTTAAATCGGCGGGTCCCCCTATCTTAACGCGCCATCACATCGCTTTCCCCGCCAGCCGTCCGATCGTGAGTGACGCGATCTAATGGTGGGCGGTCGATTTCGCAGG
>APFE030134390.1:0-22571 GCA_000404065.3 Pinus taeda
GACTCAGGGATGGTCAAGATGGATGACACACATTTTGCAGATGAATGGCTTATTTGCACTGACCTCTTGAACACATAACGACACGATAGATGGTTTGGTGACAATTGACCCAAAGTTAATACCCAGAAACTAGCTCAAGACTTTCAATATGGTTTGATCAACTGTTAGGTAAAGTATTTCCCAACCCAGGTGAATGAAAGTGTCGTGTTCAAGAGTGGTTATAAAGTGTGACAAACAGACTTACTTTTCTCTCTTTTCCCCCACCATTTCTGGCAAGTACCTCTTTATTTTTTACGATCTTGAGGAGGATAACATATGCTTGATTATAAGCTCACCCTTCGGGTGAGTCCAACTTAGTTTAAATTCGAACCCTAAGAAGGAGTGGTACATTCCTGTTTGTAATTGAACAGGTCCTTTACTGTTGAAATTTTATGAGTCCAGTATAGGATAAACTCGGCGTTTTTCATTTTTAGAGAGTCTGAAAAAAATTAAGAAGACTCCAAGGTTGACTTTTTTGTAAATTTGTGTCTCTCAAGCCCAAAAAAGTATAAAATAATACTTGAGAGAACCGCTTGATCTTTTACGACCGAGTACTTTTCATTATTAGTGTCTTTGATCTGAAAAAGTAAAAAAGCAATCAAGGACACGTCATTTTATAACCAATATCGAATTTGAAACGACAAAAATCCGCCAATCTTTTTATGTTTTTACGGTCGGAAAAGAGATGTAAATGGACCATCTTTTAATTCTATTTTAACGAGCTTAAAAGAAAAACTCGGCAATATTTTCATGTTTTAGGAGGCAGAAAAGAGCTTAAAGGTAACTCTAGCTGAAAATGATAGATTTCGCCTGAATAATCCTGTTATCTTGCACAAAAACACAAACATTACTCATACCTATTTGAAATGGACAAAAATGTTGCAAGAATACCTTTTCAAAGTGAAACATAAACAAATTTTCAATTTATTTACTCAAAAGACTTATAAAAAGGGCCTTTTACCATTCATTTTTACCATTTGTGATTTGGGTGAGAAAATAGTGCTTTTGCTCTGAAAAATTCCCGTGAAGATTGCGGAAAATCCAACCGTCGGAATCGAACACCGTCTTCTCCAGGTAATCCACATCATCCTCCTCTTCATTTTTAACCGTTTCATTTTTCATTATAGTCCTTCATTTCATTTTTTGGGAGGGTTTTTAGGCAAAAAACCCACGCTCGAGGTACGCAGGCTCACCACTGCGAACCTGTGGACCCTGACTTTTTCTCCATTGGGAAAAAGCTCGGGGTCTGCACCTTCCATGTAGACAAAGTGCGGTCCCACGCACTCTGTCTAACATGTAGGGTGTGCGCCCCACTACGAGGGTTTTTAACCCAAAAATTCTCAAAAATGGACCAATGAAAAGTTTTTCTAGCTTTCTAATTTATCTTTATGTTTGATGTAGGTAGTACATCATGCTAGATTGACGCGAACGAGAGCACGAGGATGTGGATGCTGCTGCATGGAATCATCAACCTTCACTTGATGCTTTGAGGGCGTGCGGCTTATACAAATACTGGGCCATTCCTGGCATGAGGGCTTAGGTGGATTTCTTACAGTGGATGGTTGACAGATGGAGCATTCAGGACCAGTGTTTCTTTATTGGTGGCCCCCAGCTCGAAATCGAGCTGGCGGATATATATTTCTTGACTGGTTTGCCTAAGAGAGGCGTTGACTTGACTATGTTCGGGACTAGGGCAGGTGGCCAGTCTATCGATAGCCTCCGGTTAGAGTACTGCAACCACCAGACTAGAGACAAAGGGATATACATAAAGACCATATCCCGTCCTGAGCTTATGGTGATTGGATTCACTGTTACTAAACTTTGCGGAGCTACCAAATTACATGTTCCCACCGGGTCCCAGATAAGTATGGCAGTTGATTGCTTTCAGGGCACCATCTTCAACTGATGCGATGCTGTGTTAGCCAATGTGAAGGGCCAATTGAACAGGGCCAAGAACAGACGACTGAAGACTTTTGGTTATGGGGCTTTAGTCGCGAGTTTTGGCTTGGTGAGGATTCCTATTCTTATCCCACAACACCTTACAGTCGGAGCTGGGCTTCCTCAAGAGCCCAAACTAATGCGATGGGTCGCAGTCATGGCCCATCATCTTGACGAGGGGACCGAGGTCGTTCGGTTCAAACCTGAGTATTTCCAATGGTTGGAGAACCAAGTTTTTTCTATTCAGGATTTCCCTTATGCTGGGGTTGATTTTCGTGGAGACCCAGACATGGCTCTTCCTCCTGGAGAGTAGTGGGACGAATCAAGTAAAATCATTTTCAACACTTTCGTAATGTTAATTTTTTTATTTTTATATCGTCTCAAAACTGATAGTAATAATTTCAAAATGCAGATGTGGGTCCATAGCGGCCAGCCACTCTCCAGCCTTTGGAGAGATAACAACCAGTTGCACCGGCTCCAGCCCCACAGGATGAATCAACAGAGACTTTGGCCGAGTTGGAGAGCCATCTAGAGCGCCTGACAGGGGACATTCCTGAGACCAGCATAGATGACATCCCTCATCGACTTCAGCGCTATGTGATTGGAGTCCCCGGACCTTTTAGGAGGTTCCTTTGTAAGGTGGCCCGTGCAGTGGTTTCGTATCGAGATCATCACCAGCGATGGGATGATCGCTTATTGTAGTCTCACATGACATTTTTCTTTTTGTACCTATCATTTTTGCCAATCATAAGGTGTTTTTAAACCTATGATCGAGGAAGATGTATTTTTTGACACACTCCTATATATATATGATGTCAGTATTACTGGCTTGTCTTGTTAAACATGTTATGGAATGTTTTTAAATTTACTTGCATGATTATCGCACATGTCTACTTAACACTTGAGAAGCAATTGCATCTGCTAATGTATTTAAAGATCTTGGAATATGCTGATATTCAATATAATCAAATTCACGTTCCAAGAGACGCACTCTCAAAAATAATCTTAATAAAACTGGATTTCTAATGGCGTATACTCTATTAAGTTGTAATACAACGAGTTCAGAATCTAACCTCACTATCAAACTTCGAATCCCAAATGAAATAGATTCAGATAATAACTCAACCACTGCACTATACTCTGCAATGTTGTTCGTTGTTTGACCGAGGCTTACCCCAGGTATAGATACCAACTCGTCAGAGGGAAAATAGATAACCCAAGTTGCGGAAGAAATATTCTGTTTACTACGATAAGCGCCATCAGTGAAACCAGTATATGTTTGGAGATGCGTCGACATCAAACATAAAACCAAGATAAGCAGGAATAATGACGAAAAACTCAATCTCTAAACTAAGCACACTTTAACCTAAAACACACCAGCTAGAAGAAAAACTAACCTAACTAAAAAATCTCCACACTCATGTTAAGCATAATACCTCTTCAGGTAAAGACCATTTCTGGGTTTACCTAAAGAGTCCCCGTCAAAGTCTACCAATTCATAGGCCCCTTTTGCTAGCTTTCGCTTGACAACATAGGGACCATGCCACATAGGCACAAGTTTTCCAGCGCCTAATTTATCATTTGCTTGATCGTACAAAAGGACTAGATCTCCTTCCGAAAAATTTCGAGGGGTCACATTTCGATCATACTGAGCTTTAATACGTTTGGCATGAGATTCGATCGCTAATACAACATCGCGGCGATTCTCATCTAGCTGAGCTAAGTATGATAAACATCTTTCCTCTTCGGAAGTAGCTGGAAGTAATTCGATGGCCATTCGCAATGATGGGATTTCGCACTCAATATGTAACACAGCTTCCAAACCATAAACTAGTTGGAAAGGAGTGAACCTTGTTGATGTTTTGACTGAGGTTCGATACGGCCACAGCGCTGAAAATAGCATGTTATGCCAATTCGACTGATGAATCCCAATGATTCGTCGGATCATGATGACTAAAACTTTGTTGATGGCTCCAACCATGCCATTAGCTTGTGGATAATAAGGAGTTGAACTGTCGTGACACAAGCCAAGATGGTATGTAATTTCAGTCATCATAACGTTTTGAAAATGACGCCTATGGTTAGTGATAATTGCTTGTGGAACACCAAACCTAGCAATTATATGATTGAATACGAAAATTGTAGTTGTTTTGTCGTCTACCTCAAATGTAGGCATCGCCTCGGCCCACTTAGTAAAATAATCTACCGCAAGGATAATATACGCATGCCCCCCGGCGAGTGAGGGTTACATGTAATAAAATCGATATCCCATTTGGCAAAAGGACCAACGGCAATTATAGGGTGAAGAGGAGAAAGTGGAGTGCGCATCTTTCGATCAAAAATTTGTCAATTGTGGCATTTTCGGACCGCAGTAATACAAGATTTAAACAAAGACAGCCAGAAATAGCCAGCGCGCAATATCTTTTGGGCAATGGCATACCTAGACATATGACCTCCACACGCTCCAGAGTGACAGTCATTTAAGACCCTTTCGGCTTCCTTATGAGTCAAACAACATCAGAAAATAGAATCCGCCCCACGACGATAAAGAGTATCTCCAATAATTTTGAATTATTGAGATTGGAATCGGATTTTTCGATGGTCGGATCATGAAATATATGGACGAAAGGTTTGGGTTTGGAGATAAGTGATGATATCTCCATACCACAGATCTAAAGCGGTGATTAGAAACAAGGATTCGTCTGCAATGGGCTCCTCCGCCACAGTTTCTGTATCAACACGCGGGAAGTCACACATAAGTTCTGCAGAAACTAAAGATTTCTTTGAATTAGACTTTTAAAATTCCAATTCAAACTCCTGCAAGATGACAATCCATTTGGTGTAGTTGCCCCCAGCAATTCCTTGGTCAAAATATAGATCATAGGGTTGCATTCAGAAATAACCGTAGTTTTGCGTAGTAAAACGTAATGACGAAAACGTTGGACAACTTGAACAGCTACCAATGCCAATTTCTCCACATGTGAGTATTTTAGCTCAGTTGGATTTAACGTTCGACTAAGGTAATATATCACATGTTCCGTACTGAATTCATCTTCCTGAACTAACACCATTCCAATGGTGGAATATGAAGCGGCGAGATACAAGAAGTAGTCCTGGTTGTAGTTGGGAGGATGCAACAACGGTGCATGGGTCAACGCATGTTTTAACGCATCAAAATATTTTTCAGCTATCTCATCCCAAAAGAATGAAGTATTTTGTTTCAACAACCGGGTAAAACCCTTTGTGATCTCAGCGTAGTTAGGGATAAATTGACGTAAAAAGTTTGCTTTCCCTTACAAACTTTGGAGTTGGCAAAGACTCGAAGGAGGAGGCAATTTGATGATAGCTTCGACCTTCGAAGGATTGACGCGAATGCCGGCTTTCGAAACAACAAATCCCAACAATCGACCCGTTTCAATACATAACACACACTTGTGGGGATTCAACCGAATTTGATAATGCCTACACCTCATAAAGATTGCTCGTAAATATACAAGGTGTTCAACTCGATGTAATGAATGAGCAGGCAAGTCATCGAGATAGGGTTGCACAATGTGTCTATATCATGAAAAGCGTAAGACATGGCCCGTTGAAAAGTTGCGCCGATGTTCTTCAGGCCAAAAGGTAATTTGCAATAAGCAAATGTCCCCCAATGGACAAATGAATGCCGTTTTTGGTTGATCGGCAGGCAGAATATTGATTTGATTATAGCCATCCATAAAGGAGAAAATTTCACTGCCGACACAATCATCAATAATTTGATCGATATAGGGAGTAGGGTAATTGTCCTTTGGACATGCTCGATTAATGTCCCTATAGTCGATACATATTCTTATTGTCCCTTGCTTTTTGTTCACAGGAACAATATTTGATACCCAATCTGTTAACGGGATTGGATAAATGAAACCTGCTTTCAATAATTTTTCAACTTCTACTTTAATTGCTGCAACTTTTCTTGGGTGAATCTAGCGCAAACGTTGCCGAACGGGTTTAGCGTCCGGGTAGGTTTTAATTTCATGAACTACGATTGCTGGGTCAATTCCTGTCATTTCCTCACAGGACCAGGCAAAAATGTTGCGGAATTCTTGAAATAGGGCCTTGTATGTTTTAATTTAATCTGTCGTACAAGAGGCACCTATATGAACGTTTTCAACAATTCCAGGCTTAACTGAAATGTCAAGGGGAATAGTTCGAGAAATATTGCCCAAGTATAACTCGGAATCAAGATGTTTCATTGGATTCTGAGCATCCTTAACATATTCAGTTGTAAATATTGATGAAAAATCGTTTTCAAAACGATCACTCTCGGGTAAAAACGAAGATCTGTGATGTAGATCTTCCCATGGTAACTCATCGACACATAGGATTTCACGAATTTTCTCAACTGATTGAACAAGTTCAGAAAATGTTCTTAATTCTGAGTTTGATGTCGAAAATGACTCTTCATGGACCTCGTTCATTAAGTCGATTTGGATTGATGTTGGGTCGGGAAACAACTACACGGTCTGATATGAAATTTCATACCTATTATACAAAAATATCATCACCTTGATTATTTGCAGTCAGTATGGGTCTATCATCACCTATACCAGCCTCCTAAGCAAGTCTCAAACCTCAGCTCTTCAAAACAAGCTTTGTAAATGAGAGAAAGACATCAAAAAGCAATGTAACTATGGTTCCGCACTTTCTCTCACTTTTTCCTGTGCGCCCGCACCTTTTGTTCAGAATACCTGCGTACTTATACGCTCTGTATGTAAAGCGGAGGGTGCGTACCCCTGTGAAAGTCAAAAGGCGCAATTTTTATCTTAAAAAACTCACTTTGGGTTAATTCTAGATGTTTCTAGAAAGAATTTTGACGTGGATTGTTTGCTCCAAAGTGGTTCATGCATCCCAAAAGAGAAGGAGCTAATCCCTTGTTACGAGGAGCTATCCCTTTGAAGGAGAATTCTATCCCTTTGAACGAGGACCTAGTAACTACCCTCCATTTCACTATAAATTGAGGCATTGGGTTAGTGGCTAGAGAGGTTAGAAGCTGAACATTTTTTAGGGTAAATTCTGGTGAAATCAAGACTTCCTATTTGAGCTTAAGAGGAGAGATCACATACATTGTTGGCTTCATTGGGGAGTGAGTGAAGCTTGTCAAAGTAGAGGAGACTTCTTGTTGGACCCTGGGAGGAGCTTGTACAGCGTCAAGGCAAAGGTTGTAAAGTTTTTCTTCTTTTGAATTAATACAATCAAGCTCATTTTTCTCAACAAGTATCTCATGTTATTTGTTTCATGGACTCCTTGACTTTCATGTTAAATATGTTTTATGATATTGGTTATTCAGGTGCTATTTAATCATTTTCCTTGTTGGTGTTTGCAGGTTTGCGACAAAGGAACTCACTTGGATCAAAGCAGCGAAGGCATCCCCAAACTTGCGTTGGGCATAAGGTAGGCCTTAAACACACTTGTTTGCCATTATTTCTAAAAGCACATTTAGAGAAAGATAGTGTCTAGTTGGTTTGCTTGTCATTACGTCTTCTTTAGATTCTAGGAAGGTCTATCTTGTCTGCAAGATCGACTCATTCTGCGTGACACCTCTATTAAAAGCTAACAGATTCTAGGTGACGGGGACAAGATGAGGAGAACCTAAAGCTTGCCAAGAAGTTGAGGGAAGAATGCTAACATATGCACCCTCGTCTATGACTGTACTAGGTATGACCATATTGTAAGCTTTTACTATAATATGGAAAGGCACATAAGACAGAAGGTGATATCCTCCCAGTCGAATCCAATCAAAAGAAGCAACCAAAAAAATCGGAGGGGGTGTCGTAGGAACAGAAGAGCTTCCCTCTTTCTCTATGGGAGCAATAGAAATTCTCTCATGCACTTCAAGAACTGTAGGATTTCCCTTTAGTTCATTTGAAGCTAAAGAAAACAGAAGAAACTGGGTAATACGAGGTTCACTCTCTACCAGAAAGGTATGGTTAAATGAAGGTGGAACCAAGTCTATTGTTTTCTCAACTAATGCTTGGTCGAGAATGGACTCACAGATTCACTTTTAGAGAGAGTGGGATTGACCAAAGATGAATTTTGATCAATCACTAGATCAACTAATCAAGGATTAGGGGAAATTGTACGATAACCAACTGGAAAACGAGGTTGAGAAGCTATAAGGTTTTCCAACTCTTGGGAAGCTTCATCCATAACAGGACAAACGTGAATGGGATGATTACCTTCACATTAATTACTGGGAAATTTGACTTTTCCCTTTTCCCATGGGCTTTACTGTCACTGGTCGAAGGTTTATCACCAACATGATCTCCATAGGCTGATGACAAAGGTCGACGTGAACTTGTGGACCACACTTCTAAGACCTTGGGAATACTAGGACAATTTCTAAGAAGGTGGTCACCCTTACATAGCAAGAAATGGAATTTCACTTTCTGGGGCTAGTTGGAAGATTTTTCTTCATTAGTTGCATCGGTAACAATATTTGTTTGGTTGGCCCCTTGCTTATTTTTATTCTTCTTCTTTGTAGCTTCCTAGTTACTAGAATCCAACATTTCACCAGATGAAGAAATAGGTGAAGAAGGTGAGGGGTCAACTTTAGGATCAACATGAAGTTGATGTTGTTCAGGAAGAGGAGAACTTAGATGAAAATCAGTTTGGACACTTAGAATCACCGAGGTCAAAGATAACCAAACTAGAATAAAAATGGTCAATCCAAGAAGGGACAACGTTTCCATATAGGGAGCACCTGTATTTACAAAAGAAGGAAAAGGACTATCATTCCTATCAGAGGGGTTTCCTTGACTAGTAGACTTAGGAAATGTTGACATCAATATCAACCTAAGATATAGTAAGGAGCATTTCCATAAGAAGAATGTTGTTCCACATCAATTAATTGATTTTAGAAATTAACAAATGAAATAAAAGAGGTTTAAGCTAGGAAAGAGGGTTTATCAATTATCTATGAACCACTATATACACCTTAGCCAAAACCAAGGACTTAATGTACAACGGTGGATCTCCATAATTTCTTTGTTCAGTGTATCACATCTACAAGGCGGTTGACTCAGTTACCTATGGCTAAAGCATAGCAACCTAGTGGGGTATCCCAATATATACACGATGATATGGGGAGCACAAGTCTGTGTTAGCACTATGTAATACATAACCATTCGATGAGAGTGTTCCCATATACTTTCCATACTTGGAGCACCTCTGATATACCCGAAAGTACTGGAGAACAATCCTATATACTTCCATACATGGAAGATGATCTCACCCCTGGGATACAATGCTAGCAGATAATGATAATTGCTAGGTTTATAGATGCCATAACATGTCTCTAGCTTAGACCTCTAAATATCTGCGTTAAGTTCCAAATTCTTCTTAGATTGATTGAGTAAATTTTAATGTTTTTTCTTGAATTATGTCTCAATTGTGGGCTCAAAACGATATCACCTGGACGCCTAAGATGCAACTATATGAGAAAAGGAAAAATTTTCATTTCAATGAAAGGTAGACTAATCAAGGGAATAAATTTTAATCAATAATGCATCAAACAATGTGCCTTCCACTAGCTTTCACTTTCCCTTTCAAAATTAAATACCCAAAAGTAAAAATTATCTTCACTTTTCACTATCCTAAATGCAACTTTTCAAGAGAAAAATGATTTTCACTTTTACTTATGAAGTTTTACTTTTCTTTTTTGTTTTGAATGATTTAATTCACCTTATGCACTCTTTTGTTTTCAATCATCGAAAAATGTGATCTATTTTCAATGATGAATCTCAAAAAATAACTTTTCAATGCAACTAATCTAATGCACTTTTACGAAAAGTAAATTTTTGAATGAAAACTAAATAAATGAAAGATCAATTTATTTTACAATTGCAAAAGAACTACTAATGCTCAATCAACAACATATTAGTATTTTCCCAATTGTACAAGTAGAAAAAAACGAATTTAATTGACTCAAAACATGAAAGACTCAATCCAAATTCCATTTTACTGCACCAAGCACGGCATATACTTTTTCATATCCAAGAGAAATTGAAAGCAAATAGAAAGGTTCTGATGCACATAGAGCAAGGAAATGACCTCAGAGATGAGGACACACTAGCATTTTCAGTAGACCCTAAAAATTCTCACATTCAAGGACCACGCTACTTTATAGAAAAACTCATGTTAACAGGGTCATCAATGCTACTTTTTATAGAAAAACCCTTGCTGACATGGTCATCAATGCTACTTTTTATAGAAAGAACCGTGTTGTTAGCACTACGTTTCATAGCAAAACCCGACGTGTTCTTCAATGTGCGTAAACAGTGGAATACAGGGTTTTCAGCGTGACTGTACAAGGAAAAACAAGCGTTGTCACTGTGATTGTCACTGATAAAACTCATGCTAAACGAGGAAATTTTAGGAAAACAAATAAATACTCAGGAAAAAACTATAGACATGATACCCAAAAACACTAGCAATTTAGAGTACAAGGTGAAAATCAATCAAAATAAAGGGTCATTCAACAGTTGGCCAAAATGATCAAAGACCAAATCAGAGAAAGAAGTGTGAAGAGGCTATAGGCTCCCTAGTGGAGCCACCATTTTTTTTTGAAGGCAAATATCCTCTGTGGATAGAGGTGATCCCTCTAGCCTAATGAGTGGGTCTAGCAATAAAATAAACAAACTAACATACACTTTCCTAGATTATGTTTAACAAATGCACAGAGAAGGAGAAACCTACCTTGATTTGATGTTAATCACTCAATCTTTTGGATATGACTTTTATCATTTCACTTTGAGGCTCACTTCCTACTTTTTCTTCACGTTTGAGTACCTACAAGAAAGATCCAAGAGAAACACAAGATACAAGAGCACATATGCCATAGATCAAACATAAACCACTTAATAAGTCAAGTAGTATTAAGCTAAAAGCATAAGCATTTACAAAATTATGGAAAGTGAACATCAGATGTATATATTCATAAGCTAAAACTGGAATCATACAACCTATGCCTTGATGTTGGAGACCTCCTTTTGGTGGATGTCTAAGTCCAAGAAATGACTCTTCAAGCGATCCTTCTCCAAGTTAGAATGGGCAGCATTTGGGCATAATCTCAGAATAGGAATGCAGGCAATCAACGATCAACCATTTGGGGATGGAAGGGGGATGGATTTAGGGATCCACAAAAGAGGGACAAAGGTCCACATATGAAGGGGAAGGGACATAATGATAAGATTAAGATCTCCAAATGGGAGAGCTCAACCATATCTATGACAACCAATATCCAACTCGTTATTCTCTAAGTTTCTACCATACGAAGCTTCTCCCTCATTTTGGGAAAACCTGCCAGAAGGGGTTCAACGCGGGTTTTCATATCAAAACCCTCACTGGCAGCACCAAATTAAAAGGATGAAACCTGTCATCAGCACGGGTAGGCAGTGGATAAAAGTGTTTTGGCCCTAAAAATTAGGGTTTTAGCCTTCTTACGAATTTTCTCAGCGTAGTTTTCCTTTGGTTTTTCAGAGATGTTTTTGTCTATGCATCATTATGGATATACTTCACAGTTGTCAACATTTTATCACTTCATGATATGGAATAGGAAGTGAACATGAGGTGTGACAAAATACCACGTAACACTCTCATGATTCCTTAGTTGAATAGTCGCATGTGGAGAAACCAACAACTTTGTGACTTAGTCTATTGTCCAACCTTGCAATCTCGATAGTAGTGTGACTTGTGACCAAGAAAATCCTCATCATGCAATCTTATCTTAGGTCTCATGCGACCCACCTTAGTCAAAAGTTATGCCCATGACCCCTCTCATTCCCATGTGTGCCCTCCTTTATAAACAATCCTCCCTTCCTCGAATTCATTCCTACATGCCAAACTACTAGAGTTCTTCTCGACTAGTGACCTCGTTACTACTAGGTATGTAACCTTTCATTTCCTAATTACAATTATTTCTAGCGATGAACTCGCAACCTATACAACCCCTTTATAATCTTCCTTTGCATATTCCTATTTGTTTCCATCACCCTTTGCCTTCAACTTGCTCTAAGACATCTAAATTCTCTACACCTTTCCCATGCCTTATGCCCTTACCCACATTATAAATATCCCTCTCTTCACATGCTCGCTCGATTTTACCACCATGTGAACTACACCAATCACTTTCATTTCTTTGCATTTATACCTCGTAGTTGGGGATTTCAATAGTTTTCCCTACTTGATTAATTCAAGTTGAACCCTCTCCCAACTCTTCACCCTTCACATACTTAAACCCCTAACCAATGTGAAATACTTTTCGACAGTGTTTGTCGGTCCCTTACATCATTAGGATCATTATGAACCAAAGAATTAGGTTGCAATTTCAAACCAAATGCTTAGGCCAAAACCTTGTACTTTTCCCTAGGTCACTAACTATGTGTAATTGCATATAACAAATAGATAACGAACTAGTCCCCACGTATTACGACCTGTTACACAGTAAATTGTCACTGTCTCCTTGTCAGTCTCCCTACTGTGTCATGAAATTAAATCCATCATGCTCATGCTCTCTGAAATGGCCAAAAAACCCTCTTTGCCTAAATTTTATTGGATCATCGCGACTGTTATTGAAATAACCGCGCTGACTAGCGGATGATAGTGCAATTGGTGCGCTGCCAGCGCGGAAGCACACTGGTTTCCCGCACTGATCGAATTTCATAGCCAGCGCATCTTCTGTTTGTATTAAGTCACGCTGACCAGACCTCTTCTGTCATTGAGATGCGATGTCAGCGCGTCAGTCCAGTTATGCACCCGCGCTGATCTTGTTTGGGCGAGTTTGTTCTAATAGCCAACCTTCCAGATGACTCTAGACCTGGTTGTTGGCCTTGTGAACGTCGCCCTTCCTTCTATGGCATGTCTGTTCGTCATATGAGCCACCTTTCTTGGGGATAAGCTTATCCTTCCATCATCCATGGAGACTCCTTCTCCTATATAAGCCTCCACCATTTCCATGAGCAGCGAGTTTTTAGTTTTTGGCATATAGACTTGGACATAGAGGAATTCATAGTGCTTTAGTGCTGCTCTTAGTAGGCATTTGGTGTGTTAAGTGTGGATTGCTAGAGAGCTTAAGGAAGGTTGTGAAGTCTTGTTGCCTTGTGTGAGAGAGAGAGTTGTTTGTCTTGGGAGATCTACCTCCAAGGGTGAATGCTTATGAGACTTGCTGGCTGGACCCTCTTGAGAAGGACTCAACATCAGAACATTGGTTGTACCTTTCTCTGTTTTTGATTAATAAAAGATAGATGACTACTGTTATCATTCCATTCTCATTTGTCTTATGATGGTTAATGTAAATTACATCCTTTCTGACTGATGTATAGTTGCTTTTACTAGATTTCGCGCTTGTGTTTGTTCTCTCTTTGCATGTGCAGGTGTCCATCCACGAGGATAGTGGAGGATCGTGACTGACCAGAGCGAAGGAGTGAGAGCAGCATCTATTCATCAAACAAATAGCGCTGGAATCGAAGTAGGTGTTCATTACCCACTTTTTAATTGCAACTAGGAACTTGCAGAGTAGCATTGATTGATTGTTGCTAGACCCGTTCTGGGCTAGTAGGGGTCGCCTCTATCCGTAGAGGGGATTTACCTCTGCAACGATTTGGCGACTCCGCTGGGGAGCATTGCTTGTCTCATTGTTGTTCATCCTTGTTTTTGAATTTGATTATTACTCTCTTGTCAAAGATTGGGGATTAGTTCTCTGTTTTTGGTTTCCTGGTTCATCCTGGGAAATGCTTTAATTGTTTTAAAAACCTTTACCTTGGTCTGGGATCTTTTGGTTTGATTTTTCTTGCTTTTTAGCCTCAGCGCGGTTTATTTCAGAATAGTCGTGCTGACATCGCACATCTGTTTATTTTCTTTCCCTGTCATCGTTCTTGTACATTTAACAGTCGCGATGACCTTGTTTTCAGGCCAGCGCCCTTTATCCGTGTCCTTCCGCGCTGACAACACAAAGTTGCTACGGGCCTTGTTTTGTCATCGCTTTGTTGCTGAGGGTCGCCCACGCTGATCCTGTAGAATTCATTTTTGTCCAAATTTGCCTCCTGAACCTGTTGGTTTGGCTGTCCCCTGCTCTTTCCACTTGGTTTATGACTTGTTTCATTTTGTCTGAACTGTGACACGTTTTCTCGCGAAACCTTGTTCCGCAAGGGTTCGTTTATTACTTGTTTTCGGTTTTGCAAAGCCTTCCTTTTCGCTTTTGTTGCTTGGTTTACATTTTTCCTTGAATTTCATAGTTGCTGGAGTGTGTTGAATCGTCATTTGTCTGGCTTTGAATGCTTATCCTCCAGGTGTTCGCTTTTCTCCATTGATTTCGCACTCAAGCCCTAGGTTATCTAGTGGTTGTGTGTGTGTCAAGCCTTCCGTTTGGGATCTTGTGTTCTTGTTTGACCAGCCAACTTCAGATTTCTTTTTCACATTCGCTTGGTGATTGTTGGAAGTGTTTTGGTTGTGTTCCGAGCGACTTGCTTTCCTCCTTTGTATTCCTTTTTGCCTTGTTGAGCTTGGATCACATAGCTCATAAGCCTTTGTTTTCCTTTGATTTGGGAAACTGGTTTTTAGTGTCTTGGGAACTTTCTTGTGTTTGCATTGAGTAATTTCATTTCTTTTCTTGATGTAGCTGTCTCTCAAAATCATTTTAAACACTTTTCTGCCATTGAAAGGAAAAGCAAACTAGCATCTTTTGCATTCAATAGTTAAAAGGAAAAAGAACATTTCGTTGATTTGTATTTTCAAAAGAAAAGTTTCGTTTCCTTACCATTAGTTGCATTAGGTTGTTTGATTGCTTGAGTTCGTTTTGTTTGATTGAAAAATTCCTAACCTTCTCATAGTTAGAACTCATCGAACAAAATGATGTTCTTTGGCGTGTAGTTTGCATCTAAGTAATTATGAGAGATCATATGGTAGGACCTGAAATCAAAACTTATTTCAAGATCAACCGTAAAATAAACCAAATTTATCTAAAAATGCATTGGAACTTAATGCAGATATCTCGAGGTCTAGGCTAGAGACATGCTCCGGCGTTGTTAAACCTAGTCACTCTTGTTTTCACATTAAGGTTGGGTGATTCCTCCTGGTGTGATTCAATTGTGGTCTAGCGCGGATTTGGGCTCCAACGTACCGTCGCGTATATATGGGGAGACTCCACTAGGTTTGCATCCTTTATCCATAGGAAGCCGAGTCTGCCGCCTTGTGAACAGTAATACACCGAACACAGCATTCAGGAAGATTGACTGCAGTACGGAAAGTCCTTGGTTCTCATATGATTGCCAAGGTGTATAAGCAATTTTACGGATTGCTTGGTAAACCTTTTTCTTAGAATATCCAGAGCAGTCACTTTTGATCCTTTTCGGACTCCCTAAAAGAAAAGGTATAAGTGAGTGTCTTGTCACTTCGTGCTCATTAAACATTCGAAGGCGATAGAGTCATCTTTTTTTCCTTTTCTCGACTCTCGAAACATGAAAAGGTCAAGTTCAGTTCCTGTGTTTTAAAAATTTATTTGGCCACGATAAAATTACCTGGTTAGATCTTGCGTGCGTTAGCTTGAGCAGGTTTCTTTTTGTTTCCTATGGAAACTTTTCCAAGGTTCACCAACCCAAGTTCCCCTCCTGACGGAAATTCTAGCCATTTCCCTCCTCTTGGGAATGTTGGTGCTCCTTATATGGCAACGTTATCCCTTCCGGGGTTAACTGTCGAGTTGCCTGTTTGGTTGTTTTCAACCTCTTTGGTCCCTACCGTGTCGGCTGATACGCCATCAGTCCCTCCACCTGTATAACATCATGTTGAACCTAAGGTGGACCTCTCCCCTTCGACGCCTACCTCTACGTCTTCTTCTTGTACTTTGCCTGGTGAAAGTCTCGATTCGAGTAACCAGGTGGCTAAGAAGAAGAAGAAGAAGAGAAAGAAGAAGAAGTCTCCTAAGGGAGAGGCTACAAGCACAACTGTTACTCCCTCAAGTACACCTGACATCGGGCCCCCTTCCGCTCCTCCGCGGAAGGTTAAGTTTCCTTGTCGATTATGCAAGGAGGACCATCTTCTTCGTGATTGTCCTGGCATTCCCAGGATCTTAGAAGTATGGTCTCGTGATCCGGCCCACCCCTCATCGTCCACTGAAGCTCACGGCGATGTTACCTTATCAGTTGGGAATGGCAAGGGAAAAGGGAAGATTCTAATCCCCTGCAGACTTTTTGAAGGCAATCATCCCCTTCACCTTTGTCCACTCATGGATAAAGCCTCCACTGTTTTGGAAAGTCTCCCAGCTCCCTCACCCCAACTCCCCGTTGGATATCAACGCCTTTCTGCAGCTGTAGATCATTCGCCTCCCGACAATGAGATTGGTTCACATTCTCCTCTTGTCCAGGGCCCTCTTCCCGAACCCGGCTATGCCCAGTCTGTTCCAGACCAACCATTGGTCGGGAAGAGTGTTGACTGGAGTCCACCTCCTGTCGACCACTCTGTTTCAGAAGAGAAAAATTCCCATGTTCTTCTCGTCTCATCGAATTCTCCTGAGCTTGATAATGGTTTTCCCATCCCAGCCTCTCCGGAGAATTCTAATTCGATTCCTTCTGAGCAGGGGCGCAACCATATGGTTCCCCCACCAAGTAGTTCGGTCGTTTCCTTCGATTGGAGTTGTCTGACTGCCCCTCCCCTTCCATCCCATGTGCCTTTCTCGATCACCGCCTATGCCTCCCATATAGCGCTACCTGGAACTATATTAGATGAAGGAGCGTCGGTTAGTCTTATGCCCGTTACTAATTGGCAGGCTTTGGGTTACCCATCGCTTGTACCTGTCACACCGAATCTCACCGCTTTTGACGGAGGAACAAGTCAACCATTAGGGATCCTTCCAAAGTTCCCTATCACTTTGGGAGGCAAGACTATCTATACTAGACGTCTCGGTTACCCAAGGTTCTTTAGACTTCAGTCTTCTCCTTGGTCGTGACTATGTGTATGCCATGAGAGCCCTTGTTTCTTCACTTTTCCGTGTGGTTTGCTTTCCACACGATGGAATAATAGTGACAATGGATAAATTATCGTTCATTCATCCACAAGCCCCTCCGGCGCCATTGTCCTTCCCTCTTGGTTCTCCTCCACCAGTTGCATCTGTCTCACCCCAGATCAACTATGTGCCCACCTCTCCCGTGCCTATATCCAGAAATTCCACCCTCATGCATAGTGTCCTGGGGGCATTGGGTCCTGACTTCCGAAACATTGACCTCCCACCGGGAGCGCCACTCTTGGAAGCCCCGACTTCCTGTTCATTATGATGAAGTTCGGTCGGAACATAGTTCACTTTCCTATGTCAAGCTCCTTAAAAAATGAAACTAGGTCGGTCCGAGCATAGTTCCTGATCTTGTGTCAAGCTCATTAAAAAATGAAACAAGGGTTATGAGGATAGTTCTTTTACTGTGTAAACCTCATTAAAAAATGAAACAACTCCCTTTCCAACTCGATTCTTTTGATTAAGATCTCGTAAAATCCAATTCGAGTCTTCCCAAGATCTCGAAAGTGAACCTTCATTCCATCCACTTTGTTGAATGCAATGAAGCTTGGGGGGCATGTACCTCGCTTTGCGTCATTATGCTGGGGGCATGCAAACTTATAACAAGCACAATTTTTCGTTGTCAAGCTTGTGTAAACATGAAACCGAATCCAAGCAGAGTTCTCCATGGTTCAAGCTTGTGTAAAAATGAACCCACAGACGAGTCACCTTTAAGCTCTTTTCAAACTCGTAAAATATGAAAAGATTGCCGAGTATTTTTCCCTTTTCGACTCGTTAAAGAGAATAAAAATGGAGGTCTTCTTTCAGCTCTTTTCTGACCGTTTAAAGATGAAAAGATTTCCGAGTTGTTCCTCTTGACTCGTTAAATGTAAGTGAGAGGCGGTCATCTTTTAAACTCTTTTCTGACCGTGTAAAAACGAAAATATTGTCGGACCCTTGTCGTTTCAGGTTCGTTAATGGAAACGAAACGACATGATATCAGTCGCTTTTTTACTTTTTCGGATCAATGTCACTACTTACGAAAAGTACTCCTCGGTCGTAATGATCGAGCAGTTCTTTCGAGCATCATTTTATACTTTTTCGGGCTCGAGAGACACAACTTTACGAAAAAGAACCCCCCTGGAGTTTTCTTTTCTGTTGTCTTTTCAGGCTCTCTAAACAAGAAAAGACGCCGAGTTCACAAGAAGGTGGGCCATAATGTGGGAAACATTATGTCCCACCTTCGATGAAGATCACTTCCTGTCGACTTCAACTCATTATCCAGGAAAGTGACCTAGAGACTCCATTCAGGTACCTTGGAGCCTGCATGCCTCAATATCAGGTTCTTCGTGCTCGACGCGAGGTTTTCATCATTGGCCTCCGATCAGACGATTCTACGGGTGTTCGACACTGGCTCATTCATTCGCATGTCATGGATTGTACCTATAGTACCTTGAGGACCATCGTCATTATTGGTGGCACCTCTCGCGTCTGTTAACAACTTTCATCATTGGTTGGTAATCAGATGATGTTAGAACATGTTCGACTCCGACTCCTGTATTCACATGTTTGGACTTGTACTTTGTTCGGGTTTGGATGGAGCGCAAGACCCTCGTTCTAGTCTGTTTCGGGCCAGGTTGCGGTTTTGTGGATCATTATTACATGACTCATTGATGGATGGCTGCGCCCATACCTGAGTCTTTTTAGGATGTCTACGACCATACCTTCTATCATCATGGTCTCTTCAGCTGGGTGGCTGCGTCCATACCACAGACCTTCTTTGTGTGTCTTTTGGATGCCTGCGCCCATGCCTCGACTACATGTAATCGAAATATCAATTGTATCTACGTGCAGGTTCTTCCTGGTGGTGTTCCGGTTCAGCAGTTTTGTAAAGCATTTCACCCCTCCCACTCTCTCGGGCTTCATGTTTTAGGGGGCATATTTTACACAGTAAATTGTCACTATCTCCTTGTCAGTCTCCCTACTGTGTCATGAAATTAAATCCATCATGCTCATGCTCTCTGAAATGGCCAAAAAACCCTCTTTGCCTAAATTTTATTGGATCATCGCGACTGTTATTAAAATAACCGCGCTGACTAGCGGATGATAGTGCAATTGGTGCACTTCCAGCGCAGGAGCACACGGGTTTCCCACGCTGATCGAATTTCATATCCAGCGCATCTTCTGTTTGTATTAAGTCGCGCTGACCAGACCTCTTTTGTCATTGAGATGTGATGTCAGCGCGCCAGTCTAGTTATGCACCCGCGCTGATCCTGTTTGGGCGAGTTTGTTCTAACAGCCAGCCTTCCAGATGACTCCAGACCTGGTTGTTGGCCTTGTGAACGTCGCCCTTCCTTCTATGGCATGTCTGTTCGTCATATGAGCCACCTTTCTTGGGGATAAGCTTATCCTTCCATCATCCATGGAGACTCCTTCTCCTATATAAGCCTCCACCATTGCCATGAGCAGCGAGTTTTTAGTTTTTGGCATATAGACTTGGACATAGAGGAATTCATAGTGCTTTATTGCTGCTCTTAGTAGGCATTTGGTGTGGTAAGTGTGGATTACTAGAGAGCTTAAGGAAGGTTGTGAAGTCTTGTTGCCTTGTGTGAGAGAGAGAGTTGTTTGTCTTGGGAGATCTACCTCCAAGGGTGAATGCTTATGAGACTTGCTAGCTGGAACCTCTTGAGAAGGACACAACGTCAGAACATTGGTTGTACCTTTCTCTGTTTTTGATTAATAAAAGATAGATGACTACTATTATGGTTCCATTCTCATTTGTCTTATGATGGTTAATGTGAATTACATCCTTTCTGACTGATGTATAGTTGCTTTTACTAGATTTCGCTCTTGTGTTTGTTCTCTCTTTGCATGTGCAGGTGTCCATCCATGAGGATAGTGGAGGATCGTGACCGACCAGAGCGAAGGATTGAGAGCGGCATCTCTTCATCAAACAAATAGCGCTGGAATCCAAGTAGGTGTTCATTACCCACTTTTTAATTGCAACTAGGAACTTGCAGAGTAGCATTGATTGATTGTTGCTAGACCCATTCTGGGCTAGTAGGGATCGCCTCTATTCGTAGAGGGGATTTACCTCTCCAACACGACCTACCATTGAGCTAAGACTCTATATTTTATCATTCTTCACCTAAATCACAAGATCATAGTTTGATAGCCTTTGACTTTTGCGACAATATTGAACTATAACCATGTCACTATCCCTTCTCCACCCTTGATCGACTAATCACAAGGTTGGACTAATGAGGGAAAGACGGGTGTGACTTGAGTGCCTCTGCAACTTGCAACTACCCTCATTCCAAAACTCGTTCACATAACTCCTCAATCACATAGTCGCACTTATGCACTATTGTAGCTAGTCCATTATTGTGACATGTGTTCCTTTTCTATTTGTGATTATATATGACCCCAACTCATAACACTCGCTTAGTCTCACCAACGCACTATTGAGAGCCAGGAAGAATTGCAACTTACAATTATGTGACCTTCGAGAGTCGTGACCTCTCTTCTTGAATCTTGTGTCACGACCTGTCTTCCAAATTGGGAATTGTAACCTTCTTGTTGACCCAACTTCTGACCAAGTGATCATTTGATATTATACTTATGATATTTTGTTTATGATTAGTGATTTTATCCATGTTAACCTTCTTATCATGGGACAACATCTTCAAAATTCTAGGTGACGTTGATCTTGACTGCATTATTATTTCATTCTTCACTGGAATGATGGCACCACCAGTCGTCAAGAGTTCTTACAGGGGTTCAGGTAGGAGTTCATCCATAACAGAGAGCATCATAGAAGGGGTATTTAATATCCCACCTAATCTACCAATTTATGGGGACACAACCTATAATCTCAATAATAAGACAAAGATGACTTGGTGGGATATTTGTTCTGAGTTTGCTAGCTAGGATATCCCTAGAGAAAGGTAGGGCTTCAGAGTTTACTTCAACATCAAAATATCATGGTTTCATAAGGTAGCTACACAACCACCGATATTCCCATGCGTTGAAACTACTGATTAGTTATTGCAATGTGTGGATTCTAGTCAATGGGGTATCAAAGGGCATGATGGATACATTTTAGCCTCTTTTGTTGTCATGACATTGCCAGCTACTACAATTTTCCTAAGCTTGAAGAATCTTTCAACACAATATGGATGGAATATTTCAATGAAATTGCCAAGGATACTAAAGAAATATTAAAATCATGGTGGCAAGAACCCTATAAGTTCATGTTCAAACCATATCAAAGTCTATAGGATAGAAGGGTTGAGAATGGTGTATTAGTTGATGGTTTTTATCATAAACAAGTTGTATGAAAGGGAAGACATTGACACCTTCCTTGGATCATGGCTACTCATTATGCATGCAATGGCTATTAGAGGTACCATATTCAGTTGGGCCAGCATCTTGGCATATACACTCAAGACCAATATCCAAGTGACAAAATATCTAAAGAAGGGTAAGCCATCGAAATTTTACATGGCCTCTTATCTTCTTGATACAGTTTGTGCCAAGTGTTAATTTAAAGGATGGAGTCTAAAATGGAACATAAACGTATTTAAACCAGTTCATATATACTATAAGTGATTTTGGAACTTAGGTTACAAAGCTTCATTTCAAACTACTTCAGAATATTTTATTGCTCCATTATATTAGGCACGCTTTGGTAATGATCCTCCTTGTATGTCAAAGTGAGCTCAAAATACTCTTATCGAGATGGCAGATTAGTTTCCTATTAGGGAAGAAACTTATATAAGATTCTTTGGTGCATATATGCCTCCTCATGCTCTCCCGATATTAGAAATAGATAAAGTGCTATTACAATAGGTATGTTACAAATTGGTTATTGAATCATCAAAGGGAAAAAAGGACCTTGGCCTATGTTTCCTTTAATAATTGGAGCATACTCACTTAAAAATATCAAGGAAGCTGAAGTTGAAGTTGAGGAAATAAATAGTTTGTGTTTCATTGATCTAGGTATCTAGAAATATGACCCATGGGGTATTGCAACTTGGCATTGTAAAGAAATTGGCTTTGGATGGTCTTATAAACATGAGTAGTAATATGAACAAGATAAGGTAAACAAAATTTACAATGCCTCTAGTGTGTTGGGTCCAAATGAGAAACAAGAAGAAAAACAACAAGAAGGAAAGCAATCAGACGATGAGAATAGAGAAGGCATGAGCCTTGAGGACCAAAGAGCCTTACTCAAGAGGAAGAAAGAACAACCAGCTAAGAATGGAAAATAAAAGAAGAAAATGGGTGACCATCGGAAAAACTCAATGCAACAACAAGAAGAATATGAATAGGGGGGGATTCTAGAATAAAGAAATGGCACAATCGCTTGTAGCAAGCAATAAATGAACATAAAAGGAGAGGAAGAGTTATGAAAGAAAACAAATGAAGATGCAAGGAAAAATAAGGAAGAAATCCTAAAAAAACATCAAGATGAGGATAGTAGAAGGAAGATGGATGAGGAAGAATAAGTTATGAAAGAGGAAGAACATAGGAAGGACAAGAAGATGCACGAAGGAAGAAACAAGAGGAAGAAGAA
>APFE030134392.1:0-19427 GCA_000404065.3 Pinus taeda
TCATTTCATTCGATGAATGCTAGTTACGAGAGGGTTTGAGAGCTTTCACGCAAACGAAATGATCACAAAACAACAAAGAACCTCTCTAATGTAGCTAATGGAAATTAACAAACTTTTCTTCAAGGTCACTAATCACTAATCAAAATTAAAAGCTCTAATTCTCATTAACTAATACGAAGCAAAATAGATTTTTCTTTTATGTTGATGGCACAATGCACCAAAAAACCTTTGAGAAATGATAACAAACAAATTCTACTCAATACAAGCACATTCAGGTCCCTAAATCACAAAGCAAACCTCCAAAGAACAAGAAAAGTCCCAAAGACACCGATGAGCCGTGTAATCTAGGCTTAAAGTGAAACAAAGTGGAATTCAAGTGAAAACGAAGAAAGTCACCCAAATAATGCAATAAAACAATTTACAACCACCAAACAAGTGCAAGGGAGTAATCAGAGAGTCGACTGGACCACTAGAAGATCAAAACACCTGAGGAAGGCTCAACACACAAAGCCAATAGATGCCCTAGGGCTAGAAATGTGAAATTGATGGAAAAAGGCAAACAGCCAAAGGGTAACGATCAAAGCTAGTCAAACAACAATCCAACACACTCAAGTAGTTGAAAAAAGGTACCCAAAACAAAAACCAAGCTTATGAGGCTCAGAACCAAGAAAACTTCAAAATTTCCTAGGCCTGGCGCGACTGTCAGGCTACAACTAGCGCCTTTCAGGGATTGGCGTGGGTTGTCAATGAGCAACAAGCACCAATGGGCGTGACTGTAATGCTATAAAAGTGCACCAGTCGAGTTTGCTATGGAAAAATAAAAAACAAACAAGCCAAAGCTAGGCCAACGGTATCCAGGTACACCAAGTGACAAGAAGCAGCACAAGAACTCAACCCAGAAGGCTAACCAAGCAGGAAAAACCAAGAAACAACCAAGAAACAAGGCAAGTTCCAAGCCGTTCAGTTCGTAAACCAAACCGGAGATGGACTGAAGTGGCATTGATCTACTTCACTAATGCGAAGCAATAGCGTTTTGAAGGCTATCTGGCCGTACTTCAGGCTCCGTCTAAAGTTTACAAATCAAACAACAAGACAAAACAAACAACAAGACAAAAAGTGAACTCCCCAGCAGAGTCGCCAAATTATTGTGGAGGTAAATCCCCTCTGTGGACAGAGGAGATCCCTACTAGCCCAGATGGGGTCTAGTAACAATCAAACAATGCTATCACGCAGGTTCCTAATTGCAAATCAAAGACCAATGATGAGGGCCTACCTGGATTCCAACGCTAGTACGTGTAGAAGAGTCGACGCTCCCGTTCCTTTGCTCCGGTTGGTCACGATCCCCACGATCTCCGTGAATGGACACCTGCACATGCAAAGAACGACACAAACACAAGCATAAAATCCAATAGATGCAACTATATATCAGTTAGAAAGGATATAACTCAATAATAATTACAAAAGACAATAAGAGTGGAATCATAATGATAGTCATCCATTATTGATAAACAAAGAAGAATACAACCATAGTTCTTACGTCAAATCCTCCTTTGTCTGGGTGATCAGCAGCACATGTCTGGCAAAGCTTGTTGGGAATGGGGAAAAAGCTTCTCTCTCCTTGGTTACTTGGACAAGAATCTCCTCACTTTAGATTTAGCCTGATGGGAATGAAGAAGGCTTCTTGCAACATGAACTAAGCAATTCTCAATCTTTGGAATCTTGGAACTAGAACTAGCTTGTCAAAGACAAAAGGACAAGCTTTTATAGATAGAAGAGAAGGAGTTAGGATCATCCACAATATTCATGGGATTGTCTTTATCACTAAGAAGCTTCCATGAGAAGGTGGGAAACTACTTCCCTCTTATGGAGATACGAAGCCAAACTAAACCAACTCAAGATGGATTCAGTTTATGAGTGGGTTAGGAAGAACCTTCAAATGTTTGTTTGTTAAAAAAAATACCCAACTTTGTTGGCGCGAGTGTGACTTTGAGACAGAGCGCCAGCTGGCGTGCCCTCTTTGGAGGAGTTCCCCCATTGGCACGAGTGATACACAGTGAAACCGCGCCAATGGAAAAAGGGTTGTTTTTATGGGTATTTTGTAGAAGATGTCTTCAAGGCATATGAAGTTCATACTTAGGGGAATACAATGCAAGTGTTTCCAGGTCATGTCACTTCTCACAGGTCCCGGAATGAGTCCTCCAAGGTGCGGGAGAAGGGGTAACAGGGAAAATGACAAATTACTGTGTAACAGATTCCCCCTAAAGCATGAGGCCCGAGAGAGAGAGAGAGGGGTGAAATGCTTTACAAGAACATGGCCAACTGATAATACTGCCGTCGGAGAACCTACGTGGAGAAGTACAACTGATATATCAAGTACATGATGTATGTGGTATGGGTGCAGTGATCCATAGCAGAGTACATAAAAACTAGATCCAAGGTATGGGCGCAGCCATCCAGTAAGGATCGATAAACAGACTCAGGTATGGTCGCAACCATCCAGTGAATGAGTCATGTAATGATCATAATAATCCACAAAATCGCAACTTGGAGTCGAAGTCGAACATGGAGGAACATCGTCTAATTACCAGTCAATGATGAAAACTGTTAATAGACGCGAGAGGTACCACTAGTAATGAAAATGGCCCTCAAGGTACAATAGGTACAATCCACGGCGTGCGAATCAGTGAGCCAGCGTTGAACAACCATAGAATCATTTGATCGGAGGCCAATGATGAAAACCTCGCGTCGAACACGAAGAACCTGCCATTGAGGCATGCAGGCTCCAAGGCACCTGAAGGGAGTCTCTAGGCCAACTTCCTGGATAATGAGCTGAAGTCGACAGGAAGTGACTTTGATCGAAGGTGGGCCATAATGTTTCCCACATCATTGACACGAGACAAAGAAGGATAAGATGTTTTGTGAATCAAGATTATGTGAGTTATCAGAGGGAGGTTGAGTATTCTGCAGAGGTCAACTTCTCTTGAACATATTGGCGGCACAACAATGGACTTGGCAGTATTTGACATCAAATGATCAGAGGTCATGGTAACAGGGCAACGAGCAGATGAGAGGTTAAACAGGATCACCCAAACCCATGGAGCCAAGTGAAAAAATGAGATGATATGTCCCCACCCAGACACGAATGCAGACAAGTGCCATGTTCAAGAGCGACATACTACCAACACGACAATGATTCTGGTTCCATTTTCCCCACAATTGCTAGCAAGTACCCCAGTTATTTTTAATGACAAGCATGACACAGATAGAATATGCTTGTAAGGCGTCATTTCGACGGAATCCGTTGTCATTAAGTTTTAACAAGTTTGACAAAGGAAGAACTTGGCACCTTTTCATGTTTTACAGAGTTTGAAAAGACAACAGAAAAGGAAACTCCAGGGGTGTCCTTTTTCGTAAAGTTGTGTCTCTCGAGCCCAAAAAAGTATAAAACAATGCTCAAAAGAACCACCCGATCATTACGATCGAGGAGTACTTTTCATGAGTAGTGATTTCGACCTGAAAAGGTAAAAAAGTGATCGAGATCACGTCGCTTCATAACTGTTAACGAACCTGAAATGAAAACGGTCCGACGATATTTTCGTCATTATACATTCGGAAAAGAGTTTAAAGACGATCGCCTCTCATTTACGTTTAACGAGTCGAGAGGAATGACTCAACATTCTTTTCATGTTTAGAGAGTCCAAAAAGAGCAGAAAGATGACTCCATGTGACTTTTTTGTGTATTTATCGAGTCCGAAAAATTACAAAATACAACTTGTTTCATCGCCTAAGTCGCACAAAAACCTGCCGCTGCACAAAAACAAGTGTAAAATCCATTTTTGACAAAAATATATATTAAAATATTCATAAAAGGACTTTTAAAACCTATTTGGGGTAAAAAAAGCTATAAACATGTCAAAATGGTAAAAAGAAGAATTAATTTTTACTTTTACCTCATTGGAGAGTGACAATAGTGCTTTTGGTGTGTGATATTTGGGTGACGATCGCGACAAATCCATGTGACCATTCGGAGCACCGTCAGTTCTAGGTAAGAGGCCTCCTTTCCTACTCCATTTTTATCCATTTTTTTAGTTTCTTTAGCTTGTTTTATCAACCTCTGTGGAGGGATTTTTAAAAAATAGTGTTGCACCCATTGGCGCGGGTATCGGGCATGGACCCGTGCCAATGGGCCCTTTTTCTCCATAGGCTCGCGCCCATGGGTGCAACTATTTTAGAAACAGTCGCGCCAACGGTCGAGCGCACCCTTGTTTCAAGATTTAACAATTTTAAAGCAATTCCAATGCATTTTTAAGTTTTCCAAAGATCTAATTGATGGTTTTGACCTTGTGATTGCAGGAAAACAAGAAAAATGGTGCTCCAATGGAAGGAAAGAGAGCATGACAAAGTAGACGAATTGGCCATAACAGATGAAAACTGTATGGAAGCCCTTAGAAATTATGCGCTAAAGAAATACTTCCTCATGTCCTATCTACGAGCTCAGCTAGAGCTCTTACAATACTTAATCAACCTTTGGGATGAACATGATTTGTCCTTCACATTTATAGATCTATCCTGATGATGAGCCATGTAGGATGGCTCGAGACTTCAATTCTAAAAATAATGGATGTAAATCTAGTTCCCGCGAGATATTTCCTTCACATTTATAAATCTATCCTGATGATGAGCCATGGTGGATGGCCCGAAATGTCAATTCTAAAAATAATGGATGCGAATCCAGATCCCGGGAGATCTTTACTTCACATTTATAGATCTATCCTGATCATGAGCCACAGTGGATGGCTCGACACATCGATTCTAAAAATAATGGATGCAAATCCGAATCCCACAAGATCTGTCCTTCACATTTATAGATCTATCCTGATGATGAGCCATGGTGGATGGATTGAAATGTCCATTCTAAAAATAATGGATGCGTATCTAGGTCCCGTGAGATATGTCCTTCACATTTATAGATCTATCCCAATTATGAGCCATAGTGGATGGCTCGAAACGTCGATTCTAAAACTAATGGTTGTGAATCCAACTCCCACGAGATCTATCCTTCACATTTATAGATATATCCTGATGATGAGCCACGATGGATGGCTTGAATTGTCGATTCTAAAAATAATGGATGTGAATCCAACACCTGCGAGATTTGTTCTTGACATTTATAGATCCATGTTGATGATGAGCCACAGTGGATGGCTCAAACATCGATTATGAAAATAATGGATGCGTCTCCAGGTCCCATGAGATATGCCCTTTACATTTATAGATCTATCCCGATGACGAGCCACAATGGATGGCTTGAAATGTCGATTCAAAATTTAATGGTTGTGAATCCAGCTCCCGCTAGATTTGTCCTTCATATTTATAAATGTATCCTGAGGATGAGCCATGATGGCTGGCTCAAAATATCGATTTTAAAAATAATGGATGTGAATCCAGCACCCACGAGATCTGTCCTTCACATTTATAGATCTATCCTAATGATTATCCATACTGGATGGCTCGAAATGCTGATTCTAAAAATAATAGATGTGAATCCGGCTCCCGTGACATCTATCCTTCACATTTATAGATCTATCTTGATGATGAGCCAAGGTGGATGGGTCGAAACACCGATTTTAAAAATAATGTATGCAAATCTAGCTCCCGCGAGATCTATCATTCACGTTTATAGATCTATCGTGATGGTGAGCAACAGTGGATGGCTTGGAAAGTCAATTCTAAAAATAATGGATGCGAGGCTAGCTCCTGCGAGATCTGGCCTTCACATTTATGGATTTATCCTCATGATGAGCCATAACGGATAGCTGGGAACGTTGATTCTAAAAATAATGGATGCAAATGCATCTCCCGCGAGATATGTGCTTCACATTTATAGATCCATCTTGAAGATCAACCACGGTGGATGGCTGGAAATGTTGATTCTAAAAGTAATGGATGCGAATCCAGTTGTGAATCCAGCTGTGAATCTAGCTGTGGATGGCTCAAAACGTCAATTCTAAAAATAACGGATGTGAATCCAGCTCTCGTAAGATTTTTCTTTCACATTCATAGATCTATCTTGATGATGAGCCATGTTGGATGGCTCGAAATGTTGATTCTAAAAATAATAGATGTCAATCCAGCTCCCGAAAGATTTGTTCATCACATTTGTAGATGTATCCTAATAATAAGCCACAATGGATGGCTCGAAATGTTGATTCTAAAAATAAGGCATGTGAATCCAGCTCCCGCGAGATCTATGCTTCACATTTATAGATCTATCTTGATGATAAGCCACGGTGGATGGCTCGAAATGTCGATTCTAAAAATAATGGATGTGAATCCAGCTCCTGCAAGATCTATCCATCACATTTGTAGATATATCGTGTGATGAGCGATAGTGGATTGCTCGAAACGTCGATTCCAATAATAATAATATGATTCCATCTCCCATGAGATTTGTCCTTCACATTTATAGATCTATCCTAATGATGAGCCACTGTGGATGGCTCAAAACCTCAATTCTAAAAATAATGGATGTGAATCTAGCTCCCGCGAGATCTCTCCTTCAAATATATAGATCTATCCAGATGATGAGCCATGGTGGATGGCTAGAAAATTTGATTCTAAAAATAATGGATGTGAATCCAGATCGACGAGATCTGTCCTTGACATTTGTAGATCTATCCTGATGATGAGCCATAGAGGATGGCTCGAAACATCAATTCTAAAAAATAATGGATGTGAATCCAGTTCCCGCGAGATCTGTCCTTCACGTTTATAGATCTATCCTACTGATGAGCCACGGTGGATTGCTCATAACGTCAACTCTAAAAGTAATGGATGTGAATCGAGCTCCCACGAGACATGTCCTTCACATTTATAGATCTATCTTGATGACTAGCCATGGTGGATGGCTCGAAACATCGATTATAAAAGTAATGGATGCAAATCCAGCTCCCGCGAGATCTTTCCCTCACATTTATAGATCTATCTTAATGATGAGCCAGGGTGGATGGCACGAAATGTCGATTCTAAAAAAAATGGATGTGAATCCAGCTTTTGCGAGATATGTCCTTCACATTTATAGATGTATCCTAATATGAGCGATGGTCGATGGCTCAAAAAGTTGATACTAACATAATGGATGTGAATCTACCTCCCTCGAGATCTGTCCTTCACATTTATAGATCTATCCTTATGATGATTCACATTGGATGGCTCAAAATGTCGATTCTAAAAATACTGGATGTGAATCGAGCTCCTATGAGATCTTCCCTTCACATTTATAGGTCTCTCCTCGTGATGATCCATGGTGGATGATTCGAATTGTCGATTCCAAAAATAATGGATGTGAATCCAGCTACCACGAGATATGTCCTTCACATTTATAGATCTATCCTGATGATGAGCCATGGTGAATTGCTTGAAACATCGATTTTAAAAATCATGGATGCGAATCCAACTCCTTGTTGGGTGTGGAGCCTCATTATCTTCTATATTCAAAAGTACCACCACATTGGACGCCAGTTCAAAATGGGGGCAGAAACGCTGCCCGTAAAATATTCCCTACAGGGGGGGTCCAGGGGGAGCGGCTGCGACCTTTGGGAGCCCCCGCCTGGCGGGGGGTTTCTGGGGCAGCTCCCCCAAAGCTAAAAACATCTGTAAAATTTCCTTGTAAAAGTATAGTAATTTCTAGTCAATCTGGGCCGTTCATTAGGAAGATGACCTAACGGTAGAAATTATGCTTAGTTTAGGGTTTTTTTGCCCTAAAAGGCAACCCCTCTCTTTGTATGAGGGCATTGTATTTGAGGCTGTGAGATAGATGTGTATTCTGTGTGAGCGAGAAACGGAGAGGTGAGACTGTGAGAGAAGACAGAGGATATCACAGTGGATTTGCTGTAGGTTGTGTCTCTTCATTTTGGTGGATAATAGAGAGGAAGGACTGGCTGTTCGAGGTGGACGTAGCCCAAACTGGGTGAACCACGTATATCTATGTCTCTATTGTTTTGTGGGTTTTCTGTGTTTATATTTCTGCAATATTTATGTGTTCCATTGCTCCGTAATATATACAATATTCTAACAAATCAAGCTAAGTATAACTAGAACATCATGTTATATCTCGCGCTTTGGGTATACCGAATGTTTGTTAAGACTGGTATGGCTTTTACTTCTTTTTAGTTGGATTATGGGTTATAATCAATCTTTCTTGTAGAATCTGAAATTCCATCTCTCAAAATGGTAGTCCATCTTATTCTACACACCTCAAGTCTTGAATAACCCCTCATTCATATGGAACATCTTGATGAACAACATTGGGAACATCATAGGAAAGGTGTAAAATCCAAGTGATGAATTGTTAAGCTACTCATAATCTATTAAAGTAAAACAATACTTATCAACAGGGTTTCATATTCTCCCCTATGATTCACATTCCCTGCTCATATGAATGATTAGAATAAAAAAAAAAAGTTATAGTTGTTAATCCTCATAGCTTTTTAATGTTTTAGAAATACAATCTAATATTTTGAATCTTAATTAATCTTAGGACAAATTCTTCAAAAAAGGTGGATTGAATTCTAAAAATAAACTAGAGCCATTATATAAGTTAAATGAATTATGGAAGCCATGGTTCATTAACATTAAAGTTCAAGATCAAACATCATCAACATTTCTATATATATTTCGCTATGTATTTATCAGTGAGAAAATTGGAAAAACATTTTTTTATTGACAACAAACTATGATGAATAAATTGACAACATTGAAGTTCAATTTGACATTTTTCAACATTTTAACTATATATTTGGCAAAGTATTTCTCAGTGAGAGAAATTGAAAAACATTTTCCCTAGACAATAAACTATCAAACTATTAGGAATCAAATCACACTTATATTGTTAATTTAGTAAACACATGTACTACAATAAATATTTATTTTTTATATTTTAGATTTATTTTATTTTTTAATTATAAATAAATAATTAACATATATATAAAGATGTTGTAACCATAGTTACCATGTCTTTTATTTTTAAGTAAAATACTAATCATGCATTATTGCTCATTTCCTGTCATTCCTATTTCCAATATTTCGTACAAATGACATTTCTATCAATGCTCCTACTCAATGGGATTCCTTATTAGCTTAGGATTATTTTATTTATTAACAAAATGTATACTTGAAGTCTGAAATTTTTCTTCAAATAAACCATTCGCATTGTTAATTTGTCAAAACTCAAATATGGAATATTTATGCTTTAAGCAGAGGTGACTGTCAAACTCTAATTATATTTATACCATAAAGATAAAAGTTAAAACTACATAAATGAAGCCCAAATGTCAAAGGACTCAAAAGTATGTTTAAATAATTTTAGTTGTACTGAATTCAAAATTGAGGGTCGTATTTCCTTTCTAGCAAGAGTATTAAAATATGGCCCAATTGAAAATGAAGTTTCCATGCCCATCCTCTTAGTTTCGGATCCTATTGAGTTCATGGTCCTCCCCATGTCAAACCTTTCTATGAAACATTGCAAATATCTCCAATTTGAGGTGATCTGAATCTCTCAACTTTCTCTTGCTCTAGACTTCCTTGATGATCAAATATCTACATATATGCCCATTCCTTTGTAATTTTAGAACCTTTCTTTCCCTTTTGCTGAATTCCTTCTGTGTGCTTGTTAACCACTTTTTCAAATGCCCGATTTTCAAATAATTTCTTGCCGCTAACATAATTGTCATAGAGGGGAAATGGAATTAATTACAGAAATTAACCTTCTTTCCATGGAAAAAAAGGAATATGACTTTGCACTATACTCTTAAATCCTCTATTTTCTCCAAAATATTCTTGAAAATGTGGTTTATGTTTTGCACCCACATCTACTGGCACTCATCTAGCAAAATGCTTACTTTTGTAATTTTAGTTAGCTCATTGTTATATGTTCAACTCTCTATCAAACATAGCACATACAACTTGTGAACATGTTTTGTCGTCATGTCCTGACAAATTAATCTACCTTCCACGCAAATTTCTACAAACATCCTTAGCAAATCATTGGAAATAGTTTCATTAATTTTCTTGTGCTCTTCCCTATATTCATAGGTATCACAGTTATCATAATGGATGGATGGAATCTCTCTCAAATTGGTTTGGGAGCCTAACCCAAGAAATTGAACCAAGTAGTTGCCAACCCATCCCCATCCTTTGGAGACCCAATGAGTTTGAACTAGGCAATTCAAATTAGGAAGCTACTAGCACAAAACTAGCCAAATGCAGACCAAGTCAACATCTTGATAATGGAAAACTAAATTATTCTCCTTTGTTTCTGTTGTAAATCCTTCTGAAGTTTCATTATACAATTTAATAATAGGATCTGCAATTTGCTTCCAATCGAAGTTTGCCACAACCACACAAGTTTCCCATTCTGCATCTTTGTTCCACCTGAGATTTCAAAAATCATATAATAACATTCGTAAAGGTGCACAACCACATAAATTTCCCATTCTGCATCCGGTTTCCACCTCGGATTTGCAAAATCATATAATAACATTCCTAAATGTGCACACACATTCCTAAAACACACATTACAACCTCCATTTTCTTAACAACTATCAATAATTCTACTTTTCATGCTACCTTTTAATAGGAAACACAAATTTATAGCCAGTGACACTACACAAAATATCTCTACCATCCTCAAGAAAACATGTTTGATAGTTTTAAGACACTTTTACAAGGTAGTAATGGAGAATATTTTTTTTTAAATATAATGAATTTAATTTAGAAAAATATAAAATTAACATTATTGGTTTTGAAAAAAATACTATACATAAAAACAATGTGATTTCCATTAATTTTAAGTTCTTTTAAGGAAATATCTCATTTAAATGCTTAACACTAAACAAAAGCATTATATTTTGAATGAAAAATTTAAATATTAATATTAGGAAAATTTAAAAAATTCACAATAATATATAATTTTTGTAAATAAAAATTTAAAATGTTGTGAAACATATTATAATTCACTCGAAATGTATTTCTAGTCATCCTTCCAAATTAACTTATGGTTGTTCCTTGCATTATCACTAAGTCATCATATTAAACAATCATTCAAATACACTCATCCACAACAAATTTAGTCCAAGATAACAAGAAACATTTCAAGTTTAACTACCGTCAAAAGCTAATTAAATAATATTATTGGATACTACAAGAATTTATGCAATTTGAGCATTTAACTTTAAATTTAGCACACAAACTTTTTCCCTCCTATAAAATAGATTTTGCTTATATTGGTTAAGGTTTGTAATTGAAAACACCATAAAATAAATTTGTCCAAGTTTTAGAAACACACATTAGATACTAAACTTTTATTTATTTTTTGTTAGGTGTTATGTGTTTTAGCCTTAACTAAAATTTCAAAATAATAACTCAGGCCAACAACCAAATCAATAGTATCAGTTTTAAATAAAAATAAATAAATAAAATAAACATAAATAGATGATATATTAATATAAGTTTATTGGGCTTCCATGCTAGTATGGTAGATATGTTGTAATACAATGAAATGCTATGTTTAACCTTAAAAATAAGAATAATCCTAAGTTTAACTATTTTTTCTAAATCAAAATAAAAAAAATAATAAAAAATTAGAGTTGAAATAGAAATATCTACATGGTATTGCCCCATGTTATGAGAAACATGGTATTGATCCATGGTATTCATGTGTAATATATCTTATTTAAAGGGTGAAATTAAAGTGACCTAGATTTATCTTAACTCTTGATCTAGAAAGGCTTGAGAGGATCAAATCTCTTAAGATGCAAGGTCTCCGAGTGTCAAAAGAGGTTTGATCCCTCTAGGAGCTTGGTAGATAAAAAATTAAGATGATTCTATATAGTAGAGATGTTGTAACTTAATTTCATTTAATATAATGTAATATCTACTAAATAAAAATAAAAAATTAAAGAAAAATTAAACTAAATAAAAAGATTAATATATTGTAACATTTTAACAATATCAAATAAAATAAGTAAAAATAAAAGTAAAAATAAAAATTATAAAATAAAAGTAACACTATAAAAGTAAATAATAATAAAAGTAAAAAAAATGACTATTGATATTCATGTGGAATATAGTTTTTTTTAGTAGTCTATAATGTGACTTTTTGGAGATTCCACTCATCCAAAAAATTCATTATTATGGCCATCCACCCCTCCTATTCTATGTCACCTCCATCTTTGTCACCTCATACACTAGCTCCTACCATTAACTTCACCAACCCACCTTGCCAACTCCATTTGAATTTTCATCCGCTGCACTGCATCCTCTACTACTCAGTCCAAGCCTAGAATTTTCGCTACATCGCTCAAGTCAGAAGAACTACTCCACTTCTACTTTGTTGCATCCATTGAATCTCTGTTACTGACGAATCATTTTCATTATAATTCATGATCGACATGCACATAATTGAGCTAGGTTTTTCCCTTCTCTAGAATTTGAACCACAATGATTCTATGGACTAGAAACTTCGAAACCTGGCAAGATGAATAAAGGAAAACACCATCTATAACATCTTCGCGCTAGCAAAAAAACACTGGAATTTTATTTGGGTCGTAAACCTTCCTCTAATACAAGAATAAGACCACTCTCCCTAAAGGATTACGAAATAGGGTGAACTTCAAATTGTTTTATATCCTACGCACTCTTATCCCATGAATATTTTTGAGTGAGTCATCCACCCAGACCAGTTAGAACAAAATGTTTTGACCCCAATAGAATAACATGAACTCAAGAAACTAGGATACACTTAATTTCATCCGGTGGAAATGAATAACCCTACTCTTCCACGAGGAAGGTTTGTTATGGTATCCCCATGTACTTTACCAAACCTACCAAGGCAAATCAAGGAAAACACTATTTATAACTTCCTCACACGCATAGGAAATAATGAAAAGATCTTATGGTAGAGCTCCTTGTCTCCAAAAATTCCACAATAATTGTACCACATGGGATGGCCCACTTTATCATAATAGTGCATGAAGGCCACTCAATTCAGATTCTCATAAAATTTTAAATACGCTTCAAATATGTCATCAACTCCAAATTCATTCCTCTGTGCCACACACTTTTGCCTCACTAAACGGTCATAGGGGTAGAGAAAGAAGATGGAACTACTAAAACTTGAACTGAAGGGAAGGACACCATGAAAAGGTTAGTCCCTCAGTGAAATCCATTTCGGGCCTGGGTGGGGGTTCCCAACCTTCCACTTCTTTCACTGGTGCTTCTCCTCTTGGGATGCCATCAAGTGGGATTCCATCAATTCCCTCAACGTTCCCTTTTGTTGCTTCCATATCTATGACTTCAATGGAGAGTGTTTCAACATCTTTGTAAGGTTCACTCTTGGCAGTGGATATGTTCCTCCTTTGAATCCATGATTGAATTTAGGATCAATGTCATTCTTTTGTCAAACTCAAAATATTAGTCCTTTTCAAGGGAACTTGTGATGGGAAAGTCCTTCTATGAGTGGTTTTAGGTCTGGGAATATCTCCCATTTATTTGGTTAGCAAGGAAGTATTTCAGTCCCTACTGTTGGTACTTCATAGGTTTTTCCTCCTTTGGCTAGTGCTTAAAATCCTTACCAGGGGCTCTCCCCTTCGCATAAAGTTTTGCTGGTAGAAAGTTTTCCTATGACTAGTAATATTGCAATAGGGGGGTGAAAAAACTCCATATACCCCTAGACTAAAAGGTTTTCCTTATGGTTGAAGTGATTTTGCGAGTAATTTTTGGCATCCTAGTGCCTCTCAAAATCTAGAATACTCTTTCTCTAATTTTGGGAAATCCACTCTTGTAGCTTGGATTTTTCTTGTTCGTTCATGCTTACCATACCTAGAAAATCTTAATTTTCCATATATTTCAAAATTAGCTAACAATCTGATGTGTTATAATCTATCTTGGCCTCTGATCCCCACTAAACTTCCATCCGACATTCCAAAATTTGAAGGGAAGTCTGGTGAGGATCAAGTATACCACATAACCACTTTCCACTTAACTGGTGAGGATTGATGATTAAATTGGGTTGAAACTTTTCTAACATACCTTAACTAGAAATGAAAAAAATGGTATATTGAGTTAAGGGGCAGTACTTTTTCTACATTTTGCGAATTAGCCACAATGTTTGTCAGTCATTTTTAGTTTCCTATCCATTATGATGTTGGAACTGAACTTCTCGCCAGTTTTGAGCATAACAAGGCTACTCTTATTTATAACCACATTCAAGAGACTTTCGAAAGGAAGAAATTAATCAAGGTTTATATCCCTAATGAGTTCCTTCTATGGTTTTTTAAATCATTACAGTCGAAGATACCTAAGGACGTGTCGCTTTCGAGGGTGTTCAGTAAAGATCAAGCGATCTTTAGAGCTTAGTAGTTAGAACTTATTTATTACAAGTATAGATTCCTATATAATATTTTTCCTAATGCTCCTAGATCAAAGACTGATCTCGCTAAACCAAAACGAGGCCCCCATGGTAATGGAATTGTAGTATCAATCGATACTAATACAACTAGTTTGTTGAATCAATTACAACAATTGTCATTAAAATCTGGACGTTCAACATAGACTACATCGTTTGTGTTTTCTCCTTCTCAACCTTTAGTGGTTAATGTCATTTAATCTTCAAAACCCAAAGGAAATCAAAGATTCAATGGGAATAAGAAAGGACATGCTAAGAAGAAATATAAGGACATGCTAAGAAGAAATATAAGGGAGGGAAGGGAAATGAGAATAAAACCAGTAATCCTACTATTGAGGGTAAGAAGGAATTGAGAAAGAATGTTAAATTACCACTCAGGTTATCTAGTGAGGTTCATATTACCCAGATTCTTCCAAGATTCAGGATGCTCAACTCTCTTTAACTCAGCAAGGTTCTTCTAGTTCATAGGTTCTACATACTAATCCTTTTCCCTGAGGGAAACAATTATTTATTGGCGCAATTGCTAGTACCAAAAGAGAATCTACATTCAATATACATATGGTTAAGTCTAATGTTGTTATTTCAACTAGATCTCTTGATACCACACAACCTCTCCATATGGAGAGGCCCACAGGTGGGCCTATATCTCCAATGTCGGAAATCTCTTCAAAATTTTTGAGTTATAATCCCAATGCTAAGGCTACTCATAAATACTATATTTTTGAATATTTAGCTCATATCCCTTATGTTATGTTGGCTTTAGATATACTCTAATTGTCTCATACAAAAATAATTTATTTACTTAGTTTGATCAGAGAAGTAGACCTGAAAATTTCTTTGGTAATTACATTTGATATTTCAAATGTCAAAACAAGACTCCCTCGTCAAATGGATTTTCATATTCAATCTACTTATCATAAGAATACCATCCTTGAAACTGTAGTTGATGAAGGGGCTTCCAAATGCATCATGTCTATGTCATGTTGGAAAGTTAACGGGTCACATGGAGTTGTTCCCTCTCCTCCTCTCTTAACTACATCTGATGTTCATTCTCCTATGCCTCATGGGACTCTCCCTGCCTTCCCTATTTGTGTAGGAGGAAAGGTTCTTAACATAGAATTCAAGATAGTCGATGCTAATCTCAATTACAATATTCTATTGAGTCACAATTGGGTTTACTTAATGGATTCCATTGTCTCATCATTTTTCCACATCCTATTTTTTTGTCATGAAGGGAGAATTGTTATCATTGACCAAGTAGGTAACTCACCCAATGAACACATTAATGCATTTGTTGACACTACCATAACCTTGATGAAGAATAGCAAGAAATCTATTAAGAATTCAGGAGTTGGAATATATTCGACTTTGATGGGTACTTTTGATCTTCCATCTCCTCTGGTTCATTTCAATGCCATTTCATCTTCTAGGATCACTCCTCGAAATTTTCTTTTAGAACTCATTATTTTTCATATCCTTGGCCCTTGCTTCCTCCTAATGCCACCTTAGAAGAAGGGAAAGTGGGTGGAATGGCTTATCCCACATTTGCAAAGGAAATTACGTATCAATATATTATGAATTCTGCAAATTCTCATCCCATCCCTCTCCCATCGGAGCGTGTGGATAATGATGTGGCACCAGTATGGAGAGTTGAATCTACTTCAGCTATGGATTTTCTTGATATTTTTTTACCATCTCAAGAGGAAATTTAAGAAGCAATGACTCGTCTAGAAAGACCATGGGATGATTTGCCTCATTAGTCCTGTTTTATCCTTAACTTGTGTGAAGTTGAATCAAATTTGTCTAGTCCTTCCTCAGGCGGAAGTGTTAATAAAAATTTGAACCCTTTGGCTCCATCACATATTTTTTCCGAAGGTAACATGTCTAATATTTAGGAAATCATTCCCGTGAACATTTCTAGGAATCCTAAAGTTAATGAGGATATCTTCATTGGAGCTGAGTGTTTCCTTAACTAATCAAAATATATACTGATTTATTTAAATATTTTTGAGATGTATTTGGTTGGTATTATCAAGAAATGCCTAGAATTAATCTTTCGATAGTTCATCAAGATCAATACTTACGAAAATAAAAAGCCTGTATGAGAAAAGCTTTGGCCGGTTAATCCTAGGAAAGTTGCAGCTATTAAGGTTGAGGTGGAGAAGCTTCTTATGGAAGGTATATTTGACTGAATGGATTTCAAATTGAGTCCATGTTGATAAAAAGAAAGGAGCAACCTGTGTATGCATCGATTATAGGATTTTGAATAAAACTTGTCCTAAAGACAATTTCCCCGCTATTTTTATTGATAAGATCATTGATGAGTGTGATAGAAATGAAATATTTTCCTTTATGTATATATTTTCTAGATACACTCAAATAACAATCCATCCTAAAGATCAATAAAATAAAACATTTATTTACCCCTCAGGTATGTTTTCATACAAGAAAATGCCTTTTGGCCTTAAAAATTCGAGGGTTAGCTTTCAACAAGCTATCTACTATGCTTTCCATGAAATCAAGCATATAATTGAAGATTATTTTGATGATTTAGATTCTTACTCGTGTAAGAGAATGCAACATCCAAAACACCTTCATTTAGTTTTTGAGAGATTTCATTACGATAAAATATGGTTGAACCCTAATAAGTTCATTTGATCAATTACATATGGTCGCTTATTGGGATTCATCATGTCTAATGAAGGGATTCATGTTGAACCGTTTCACATTGAGGCAATACTTTAGTTTCCTCCCTCATCGAGTATTCGTTACCTTCAAGGTCTCCAAGGAAAAGCCATTCTTTAAGGATATTTATTGTAAGATATGATGAGACCACAAAAGGATTTATGTGTTTACTTAAGAAAAGAGTTTCATTTATTTGTGATGATATTTCTGAATTCTCATTCGATGCTTTTAAAAAGAATTGACCTCTCCTACTCTTCTGAGTTTGCCTTATTAAAGCAGATATTTCCTTATGTACCTCAAAACAACAAAATAAACTATTGGTATGGTTTTTGTTCAGGAAGATAATTCCCTTATGGATAATGTTATTTATTATATAAGTCATGGCTTAGTAGGTCCTAAACTTAGGCATTCTCATATTGACAAATTGGCTTTGGTCGTAGTTCATGTTGTCCAACGACTTTTTCATTACATTCTGCTTAGATTTATTTATTTTATTGGTTGATGTCAATCCATTTCAATTTGTTCTCAGTGGGAAAGTTATTGGGGGAAAATACAATAAATGGATTGTAATTTTAAAAGACTTTGATCTCAAGTTTATGTCACCTAAGTCGAATGAGTATTTAGTTTTTGCATACTTAATTTCAAAATTTCCTTGTGAAGGAGATGTTATTTATGAAGAATCATTTGCAGATGAGCATCTCTTTATTATATCCTCATAAGATCCTTGGCATAGATATATCATTATATATCTCAAAAATTCGAATTTTCCTTAGTCTTTTTCTAAGGATGAACATTGAAAATTGCATCACTTGGTTAAAAATGATATTATCATTAGTGATACTTTATACCGTCATTGGATTGATTCAATCCTTAGACATTGTTTAAAATTAGAAGAAGTTGAGTCAGTTATGAATGGCTGCCATAGTGAATCTTGTGGAGGTCATATATTTGGGCTTTCTACAACCCAAAAGATATTGTGTGCAGGTTATTTTTGGCCCTCGATATTTAAATATTGTATTGAAATTGTAAAGGAATGCCATCATTGTCAATATTATACATGAAAAATGTGGATTCATCCATCCTCACTTTTTCTTGTCATCACTGTTGATCCATTTACTAAGTGGGGTATTGGATCTACTACTTGTAACTTAGTTTTGGCTAAGGGCCACAAGTATATTATTTTTCTAGTAGACTACTTCACTAAGTGGCTCAAATCTATGCCTAATTCTAATAATGATAGTGACACACCACCTCTTTTAATGTTCAACCAAATCATTTCATGCTTCGTTATTCCTGAAGAGATTGTCATTGATCATTGTAGTCACTTTTAGAATAATATAATGTCAAAACCATTCGCAATTCCCTTAGGTCGGTGAAATATCCGGTTAACCCTATGGACATGAAGGGTGTTTATTTGATTCCTTGCTCTTGTGGAATGCCCTATATAGGTGAAACAGGGCGCTCCATCCACCAAAGAATCTGCGAGCATGCAGCTGGCCTGAGGCATGGGAGAACTAAGTCTTCAGCCTTAGCAGAGCATGTAGACAAGACCAGGCATCATGTCTGTATAGAGGAGGCCAAGGTTATTGCCAAGGTGGCTCAGTTCCATCATCGCAAGCTAAGGGAAGCTATAGAAATTGAAAAAAGGCCTATCAGCCTCAACAGAGATGATGGCTGCAAGGTAAGTAGGTGTTGGATCCCCGCCCTGTCGTCTTAGTGTTTCTTCCCCCCCCCCCCCCCCCCCTGTTCTTCTGTTGTGCTTGCATCGTCCCCCTCGATGCCTTTTGATTCTTCCTCTTCCGCCCTGATCTAGGGTTTCCTTGAAATTTTCTCCTGTCCGTCGCCTCTTGCGTCTCTTTGTCGCTCTTCCAGGAGGTTCTCTTTCTGTTCGCATAATATAATCTCCTCTATTACAGGTATTTATTTATAGTTATATATAGCGGATGATTGTATATCCTCCTCATTTCTTTAATATTATCATTCTTCTCAACCGTACATATATGCATTTGTCATATATATATACATACATAGAAATATATATAATTTCAGTTATTATTCGAATTTGATTTCATGTAGTTAGATGATTAGTACATTGGTAGGGGGCCTTCACCTTCTTGATGCATCCTTGGGGTTATTATGCTTTCCTAGGGAGTTATTATTTATCCTTGGTTCTAATTTGGTTTATTGTATTGCATTTATACTTTTCATAGTTTATTTTATTGCAAATCATCTCTCTATATTAATGATAAAAAGTATGATATATCTTAATTAGTATTAT
>APFE030134405.1:941-14664 GCA_000404065.3 Pinus taeda
ATATCTTTTTTTTTCTTTCCCTTTTTTTTTGGGATCCTGGGATCCTTGAACTTAGCCTTTGGAAAATCACCTAGGACCTAGGACTTAGGACTTATGAGGGGATTAAAACATTTTCTAACCCTCAAGACACTTTACATCATGACTTTTACAATTGTACATCTCAAGGGGGAAAACCCATTTGACATAGACCCTCATAAACCACCCAGTTCTGCAACACAACTATAATCTAGTAGATAAAGCAATTTGTAATAACCTAACCAAATAGTTAGAATTATTTCCAAATTACTTTTACATAGACTCGAACCACACTAGGATTCCCCTAAGATTCTAATGACAAAATTCATTCCGGCTTTGGGGTTAGGCTGAAGGAAAACTCTGCCGATCATGGATGGGTGAGACAAAAAACCTTCCAGAACGTAGATTATCACTAGAAAATTAGGTTTGCCTAGGCAATTTACATACATGACTCAAATTTGCTAAGGTTATTTACAATTTACACATGCAAACTGGGTTTACAACATAACATGATCGGGCTGATGATGACAATCAAATGGCACAAATGTGTCAATCCAGCGCTGTCCCTTTTGCAAAAAAGGGGGTGTACTACTATGGGTAGTTGACACGTAGTGGTCAATAGGGCCACACATTCTCGAAGTTGTATGCTACTGTTCTACATAGGAAGCTCTCCAGTGACCTTGAGCAGAGACAACTCAGAGCTAGAGGACAGGCAAGTTTTCGACTGGCTCATCAGACCATTGACCACATCTTCACCCTTTGCGTCGTGATTGAGGAGGCACAACATCGCTCTTCGAAAGTCTATTGTTTCGTAGATTTCCGGAAAGATTTTGACACTGTTCCAAGGGAAGGCTTACTCCAAAGACTAAGAGATATTGGCATCTCGGTGACCCTATTGACAACTATTAAGCGCATATATGAGTCCATCCGTGGTCATCTTCGCATAGCTCATGGGATGTCTGATTTCATCCATAACACTATTGGGGTTAAGCATGGTTGTCCACTGCTCCCTACCCTGTTTGGGATCTATATTGATGAGTTGAAGGCATTTCTACACGAGCATATCCAGGACACCTGTGGATGCCTTCTTCACCAGGTTTTGATATCTATTTTACTCTTGTTGACGACGTGGTCCTCTCCTCATCCCTAGAAGGATTATAGAGGTAGTTTGATGCCTTAGCTCTATTATGTAATCTTCGATAGTTGACAATCAACCTAGGTAAAACCAAGGTTATGATCTTCAATGGGGTGAATAAAACTTCAGATCTTCACTTCCTATTCAAAGGGGAGGAGGTTGAGATGACCAACACATATACTTACTTGGGGGTGTAATTCTCAGGTCCCCGCTTCAGTTTACGGCCAACGATTCAGCGTCGGATCAACAAAGGATATGGATCCTTAGCCCTTCTTGAGAGACAGTGCTTTCGACATCACTTCCAGCACATCTCGTCCAAGATGAGCCTCATGGACACCTTCATCCGTCCCACTGTTCTATATGGCTTAGAGATTTGGGGACCGTCTTTACTTGACTCAGATTAGGCTTCAGAGAGAGTCCAGACTCGTCTCCTCCACTGCCTCATTAGATGCAAACAGAGAGTACCTCAACACATCATCCTTGCAGAGTTTGGACCTCATCCCTTTTGACATGAGATGGTCTTCAGATTGGTCTCATTCTTGCATCGTGTTCGAGGCTTTGCAAACTTGATAAAGAGTAGGGACTGATATCCTTGGAAAATTGCTCTTCTAAGACTATTGCCCATTCTACTCCCTCAGGTCGAGCTAGATGTTGATTTACAAGAGTTCCAGATCACTTAGAGTCAGTGGGCATTCAGTTGGATTGTCTCCCTCCTTTTTGATATTCCTTGGATGTTCTTAGTCACCTTTTACTTACTAGACAGGAGCTGAACAAGATCATCAGGGAGGAAATCTACAGGCGTTTTGTCCAAGTCATCTGGGTCAATATTCCAAGAGGGTTGCGCCCAAAGATGGCCTTCTACGTTGAGCACTTCTTAGAGTTGAGAGACAGGCTCATTGTTCGTCCCCAATTTACATTTCGCCACTGGATGCATGGTCTTCGCATTCCTCTAGGCGAGTTTAGAGTAGGTTCTCATAGACTTCGGGTAGAGACGAACCACCATATTGATAAACCAGACAAAATCTACCAAGTATGCCATTTACAAGAAGTGGAGACTGAGGTGCACTTCATTTTTGGATGCCCTATCTACTATGAGATTAGAGAAAGGTTCCATTGCTTGTTCTGAGATTCTCAAACCCTCGCCAACTTTTTTAGGTATCCCGATCAAAGATGTTTGGCCCTATATATGCAGCAGGCTCTTAGCTTCCTAACCCATATTCTTCAGCCTCCCATCAGACCAGACCCCATATAGAGGATCATGACATTTTTCAAGGTATTGCCTTCAGACACGGGCACCAAGACACCGATTGATACTAGTTCATATCCAGACTCTGGATTAGTGAGAATTCGTGGAACCTCACCCCGCCACATGAGATTTCAGCAGTGAATCCGTCTCAAATCCGTTCTTGGGAGACAGACTAGGTCCTCAAAACCTCAGCAGTGTAGAAACTCCCCCAAGCAATGATTTTAGTGGACAGTATTTCCACAGTCTCTTCATTGGGCTAGTAGACTTTGTGGAGTTTTCTTTAGTGTTCATCATCAACCTCAGATGTTAGGAGAGATGTGTGTGATCCTCAGACCCATTATAGCTCCTGGTTCTTCTTTGCCATGGCATTCCTTACATTGTATCTTTTATGTTCCTGCATTGTACCTTTTATATTCATGCATTGTATTTTTTTATAGGACACTGTTTGGTTCTCTCACATTGTATGTACATCATTGTACTCAATAGCCCCTATGACCTAATTTGCGCTTAATAGTTGACATAAATATAATTATCATTATCAACATCACTCCACCTTTTAACTCCCAAAAAAATTGGTGACTTGTCATTCAAGAAAATGTTTGAAGACCAAATCAAATAAAAAAATATCCTTTACATTGCTTAAAACCCTCGTAATAAATGTGTCATCCTATCAAAGGAGGCACGACTTGGTAAAAAGGAGGGGAAAATTGGGCTAGAAGTCCAAAATTCCACCAAAATGAAGCTAGACTCTGCTTGAAATAATTCTTTGAGTGCATAAGGGGGGGAACAACTTTCTTTAGAGGCTCAATATTCTTTGCTAATCTTCCTTTAATGGCTAATATTCTCCCAGCTAGCAAAAGTTGGACGAATCCCTTCCCTAGTGGAGGAATGATGCTTGAGATTCCTTGCTAATCTTCCTTTAATGGCTAATATTCTCCCAACTAGCAAAAGTTGGATGAATCCCTTCCCTAGTGGAGGAATGATGCTTGAGACCTGATATTAGGCTCTTCTTGCTTGAGTTTGACTTGAAGTGACCTTTGGATAGATTGGAGACCTCAACAACTACCTTCAAGATTTTGCAAAGAGGCTAAGATACATTCGTTCTCCAATACCAAGAAATCATTTGGGAAAATTCAACCTAGAGATGATTTTATTAAAATAATTATTTTTTAAAATGATTTCCTAAGTCTAAAATTAGGAAATCTGGTTAATTAAATGGTATTAATTAAATCAGGTGTGAATCTTCTAGAAGAAGATGAGGATCAACTCCTGGTTAATCTTATCCCTTGATTATGTTTTAATCTTGATCGTTGGAGCTCCAACGAGAGATTATAAGAAGAAGTTCGATGGGCACTTAGAGAACACATCGAATGAGAGAGATCAGAGATTGAATTTCTCAAGAGTAGCAGCGTTGAGTTGTTGGAGTGAGGGGCAGGGATAGTAGTCCGGAGGAAAGTTTTCCAGATCCGGAGAGTGCAAGACAGAGAAGGCATAGAGCAGTTTAGTGAGGCAGTGTATAGCTTCGGAGGGAGTTTGAAATTCAGCTGGGAGAGTCAAGATCTAGTGCCAAAAGTCGGGTTGTGAAACCAGAGGGCCAGAGGGTCGAATTTCTAGATAGCAGGAGATCAAAGGAGGAGGTGACACAGAGCCCAGTGATTGTGATGCAGAGCTGTGTAGGATTGGCGCAAAGGCAGCGTGAGGCCAGCCAGCTAGTCCCTAATCAATGTCGGATCTCTAGAAATAGTGTGAGATTTCTCTCACTAACTCCTTGCCGGTGTTTCTCTGTATCAGGTAGCTAGTTTGGACATCCAGAGATTTGTACTCAGAAACTATTGCATAATAATAAAACTCTCAACTCCTACATCGCTTTTCCTGCATTGGGTTTTTCCGGGGACATCGTCCAAAAACAAATTTGTATATGTGTGTGTCTATTTCTCTCCATGCAATATTTAGTTTCCGCAATATTTTATTTTGTGTAGGCTGCAGTGTATGTATTTCATTATTTGTTGTAGAAAACAAGTAATTTGTTCAAGTAATTAATAAAGAGGAGAAATATCATCAATTTGTTGCCGTAGGAATCGGGTAACTGATTTTTCACAAATGCCTCAACATTCACTTTCTCTTTACTTTTTGACCTCTCACGACTAGAAAAGGTGGACGACACTCCTTGCCTTTGTCCATTTCCTTGCTTATTGTGTGATTTAAGGCTTGGATTTGCTTGCTTTTGAATTTTCCTTGGTCCATGATGTGTCTTGGACTTGCTTTGACCTCTAATTATGCTTTCCACACGTTCCACATTACTTAATTAACCCCACCACTGCCCCAAATGAGAAAACAACCCCTCTAGGAGGTAATCCAAAGTTGATTAAGGCATTTCTAAAAGGGCATTTTCAATGCTTTATCTTGTAACTAATTTCTCTTGACATGGAGGTTGCAACAGGCCCCTTTAATGCCTTGGAGGATGTGGGACATTATGGGACATTGCCTTGGTGAGTGCAAATGCAACTAGGCCCCTTTAATGCCTTGGAGGATGTGGGACACTGCCTTGACCAGTGCAAATGCATCATGAACTGTAAGACTACCCAGAAGAATGATGGCCATGTCCAAAGAGGTGTGCATACACCTCCATGATGTCAGCAAGCACAAAAACAAAGCTAACATGATGGTCCAGCATTAAAGATTTAGGAATCACTTTCACAAAATAGACCCAAATTCATAAACTAAGGAAGGATGGCTCAACCAACAAGAGAGGAAGGAACTAGGCGAGGAAGGAAGCACGAGAGACGAAAACCAACTTGCTTTCTTTTTTTTCGATTCAAATCCGGACTTCTCCTTCGTTTTCGCGCTCACTCGCTCATATGGGTGTGGGTTCATTCACCATCAAAGATTCAGGAATCACTTTCACAAAACACACCCACATGGCTTTACAGTGCTATTAATTGCGCACATTTGGGATTACAATGTAATATCCCTTTTTAATTATTTTATAATTATTGAGAATTTTTCTATACCAAAGAATTTTTTCATACACAATTCACTGAAAATTTAAATGAATTCCAATAAAAAAATTTGGTGATCTAGTAACGACAATTTTTTTAAAGAAAATACCCCACCAAAATTCCAGCCAATTTTATTTAATAAACTGAGGAGAATTTACATTACTTTAGATTTGGAAACTTTTCCAAGAAAACAGTTCGCTCCAGAAAATCCTCCATGCTCAACCTTGGTTGTAGCTATACTGGCACAATTTGGCTCGCTCTAAAATTCAGCCTTCAAAAATGTTGGAATAATTTGGCCTTCTTCGAGACGTTCTTCAATAAGCGCCAACGAAAAACCTACAATGGTTCTCCATTTTCACTAGCTAGAGTGGTTGTTTCACCCCCAAAACTAGTTTTGATCGCTAGGGAGGATAGTTTCACCCTGAAAGAAGATTTACACTCAAGATTACAGTCCCTCATGTAAAGATCCTCGGGCACAATTCACCAAATCACATCCCCAGTGATCTTTTGTTGCTCTTTTTATATGATGGCATTATTTGAATACTATGGGTCACTTTTTCCTTTCACTAAATAGGGTGATTTTTTAATATTCTTTTCATTATTCACCTTTTCAGTTCCTCCCGAGATTCCCCAGTTTATTTCAATCTATATCCTATCGGAATGAATAGGCTACTGAGATGGTCTCTACTACCCATGTCCAAAAAAAGGGACATTACAATCCTCCCTTCTTGAAATTGCTTTTCCCCAAGTAACCTTGGCTCCAAGCAAATTCGCATATATTAGGGCATCTCCTATCTTTAGAAGAGAAAGATTCCATGCATTAGACATTCATTATAATAGAAAATAGCATTATAAACCACTTACAAGGCAAAGAGAATATATCCATACACCCTCCAAGCAAATTCGCATATATCTTTATAAGAGAGATTCCATGCATTAGACATTCATTATAATAGAAAATAGCATTATAAACCACTTAAAAGGCAAAGAGAATATATCCATCCATCATGTGTATGCTAAAGACGCTCCAAGAAAGAGATGTGAAATTTTATCCAAATATCAAAGAGCATTTAAACTCCAAATTGCATCGAAGATTGTAGGTATGAATTATTTTGCAAGCTTACCTTGCAAAACCTTTTCTGGGATTTGAAGATCTCGTGTTCTTAGCCTCTCTGACACAAATCAAGACTAGAGCCCCTGTCCAATGCTAAAAAAATAACACTATGGATCATTCTCAAGGAAGGAGGGGTGATTTCCAATATTTCCCCATATTTCCAAAGTTATATTATCGCTTATGGTTGTGATCTTAACTAGAGGTGCATAGGGATCACTCCCTTGGTTTATAAGAAATTGATGGGATTTTTTGTAGTATATTCTCTCAATATCCATTTCCATTTAGCTTGATTAAATATATGGGAGTGGATGGCTTCCTCCCTTCCAAATGCAAAGTTCATTATTGCTAGAGATTTCAATATGGTAGAATGAGAGACTGATCAAGGTGGAGGTGGTGGAGCAATTGTTAGTGGATCTTAAAAAAAACTTGCGAGATGTAAGGCTACTCTTTGATTCAAATTACACTAACTCTATGACATGGGACTCTATGACCTGTTACCCACCACCTGTGGGTAGTGTATATAGAAGAATTGTTTTCTCCTAGATGGTCCTCAACCGGCAGCCAGTAGCCCTTTGCATCCATCAAATAGCTTGATGTGCCATTATCTCTGCCACGTGAGTCAACCATATGGTCCCTCGCTCACTTGTTATGATTGTATGTTTGAAGGTGGGCCTCACAACCCCAAAGGTATGGCTTTTCATTGGTATGGTTGAGTGATTTTCCTTACTTAACATGGGCACTTTGGGCATTGATTGGTGGGGAGATTCGACAAAAAGAGTGGGCTAGGTCTGTACTCTTGTCTCCATTACCCGATTTTGTGGCTAAACTTGTAGCCTAGTCTTGTGGGATCTTCTTTACTTTGGCACTACATGGGAAACTCTAATTTTGGTTGCGTGGCCCCACTTTCCAACACCATATATATCACTCCCTTCCACTCATTTTAGCCCCATTCATCTCTTTTCCCATCTGGGTCCACATGGGTCCACTGGGTCCACATGCGTCCACTAGGTCCACATAGGGTTAGCCTCTCCCTCCCCTCGTCTACACCTTGGGTCGAGCCTAGAATGATGCCCAGAGGTTGATGCAGCTAAACGGAAAAGAAAAAGCATAGTTTGGCCACTCTCAACAGGAAATGTACCACAAAATGCAAAAGATGGTTGGGACATACAAATTTAGCACGTGGACAAAAGCCAAACATGAGCTCTACCCCTTATCCATGGCCATCACCCTGGTTCCTATGGGCTCTAGATGAGCCCCCTCCATTATTAAGGAATCCATGATTATCCCAACCCTTAGTGGGCGATGAACTGCCCCACCATAAGGGGGTATCCACTACTATATGGCTTTTCATTGGTATGGTTGAGTAATTTTCCTTATTTGTCATGGGCACTTTGGGCATGGATTGGTGGGGGGATTCGGTGGAAACAGGGCTGGAATTTGACATCCTACATGATGTATTTTCTATTTCAAAACTTATTTGACTTACGGTGTAAATTTCTACACGTCAAACTTGACGTGTCCTATATATCACTAACTCGTCATATTGACGTTTAATTTGAGATCGGAATCGTCCAAATCTATAATACCTAGCACCAACAAAGGTAACGCCAGGTAGGCTACTAATGTTTAATATGTATCTGGTATCTAGTTTTGTTTGCTTCTTTCCCACCTTGGATTCTAGCAAGCAAATTCATTAACATGGCAACGTAGCAATTGACAAAATTAGGTTACAGTGGTTGCGGTGTGTGTTAACTGTGGATTAAATGGTCACCCTCCAGTCATAACTGCCGCTTAGATGGCTACTTGCACTTGATGACCGAATGCAAGTTGCAACGGGATTAAACTGATAGGTTATAGGTTCTAATTTCCTACTCAACCTTGGAAAGAGGCACAAATTGATTAGCTTTTATCACAAGGGAGCACAAGTTCATGCCTAATCCTGTAGAGCCACCCATTGATTCTCTCAATCAGGGCGACAATTCTTCCAGGCTCATTAATGGTAACGCATCTTTTGAAAGTCACGGTATTTCTTCTTTATGATTCTTATCGTTCTCATCATTGCGTCTCTATTTCAAAGGATCCTTTTGAGCCTCGGTCATAAGTATGCTCAATACTAGGTTTCTTGAATAAACTTCAAACATGCCTGAAAAACTGAATGGAAATCACAGTAAACATGCTTGAAATGTCGAATGGAAATCACTTGAAATCTCTGTCTTCGCAATCCTTGGGATATCACAGTAAACATGCTTGAAATGTCGAATGGAAATCACTTGAAATCTCTATCTTCGCAATCCTTGGGATGTAGGGAGTCTATTATCAATTCCTTTGGTCTAAGATAGCTCATAATTTGAATTTCTTTTTATCAATTCCTTTATGAAGAAATTGATGCAATGCAAGGGGAAATTTACCGAACCTGGAAACATGGAAAATAATCAAGTCTAGCATTCATTTGAATAGCTAAAGAAATTAAGGGAAAGAAAAGCGTTTGAATTGGCATCGGATCCCAATTGGCATGGTGGAAACTCTAAAAGATAATCTAGTTCTTTGCATAACAAATACCACTTATATTAAAAGGAGTGTGATAGAATCATGGAATAATTGTAATATAATTAATGGTTGTGTAACATGGACACTTAAGGTGTGCACCACCATATATGGTTAGAAAGTATGGTGGTTTCATTGAGGATATTGGGAGTATTTATGTCTAGGTCAAATGTGGATTCAATGTCGATATTACATGTGAAACTTATAAGTTAACTTGGGGTAAGGATGTAATTTTGGTTGTAGTGACTCAATTTTTTTTTGGTGAAAACGGTTATATTTTGGTTCTCCTAGGGCATTAAAAATTGTGATTGGTGTATCTGATGTCTTTCTTGTAATAGGATCTCCTTGGTAGAGTTATTAACCAAATGTTTTAGTGTAGCTCATTTTCTATGTAGTGTCCCATTATTCTTCTTCTATTAATGGTTGAGAAAAGGTCAAATTAGAAAAAATGTATAGTATTTGTTAGGCTTTTGTAGCTCGTTATATTTTCAATATGCTTGTTTAGCATGGAGGTATTTTATAGAAATATTGGTGTTTAGCTTCAAGGTATTTCATCTAAATATTGAGCTTAACATGTTAGTCAACTAATTTCATTATATACACAATAGTAAAAAAGGACTTCATAAAGAATTTGAGAAATGATTTGTTTTAAGTATAAAAGTCATTGATGTATAAAAAAAGTCCCCTCCTTTATACATCTTACTAGAAACAAAATCAAAATATATATCAATTATTGCAACATGTATTATTTTTTTCCCTAAAAAAATCATTATATTTCATATCGAAATATATGTTGTGTTGACTCTTAGGTCCTAAAAGAAAAAAACCTAGTTCATTGGACCATATAATTAGGAAATCAAAACATACTCGGCTATCATTAGAGCAGTTTAACTGTAACAAATAAACCTCATAATGTGTTATATCAAAAGTATGGTTTTTTTTTTCCACTGAAAAAAGCAAACCATCTATTAATCAAAATAGAGAGTTACAGAGAAAATGTGGAGCATTTCTGAAAGACTCATTCTTCGCCATATAGTAGGGAGAAGAAATAGGTCTCAGCTGATTGACAAAGAACTAGCGCAACATAATCAACTATGCTGACAAAGAACAAAACGGAGTGAAGAATCTGCACACCAGTCTCACCTCAAAGCAAAGAAGACAACCCATCCTATACACACACACCTCCCGGGATCCCAAAAAAGGGATACCACGCAGAAGAGAGTTGTGAGGAGACAGAAAACTGAGGGTCCGCAGGAACATCGAGGCGAACAACAACCTCAGAGAATCCACCGCAAGCACGAGGGGGATTCTCGAAACCAAGAAAAAACGATTGGAAAACAGTGACTCGAGCCTCCTTTTACAAGGAAACCAGCCCATGAGACCTGTAGAAGTTCAACAAACAAGGAAGTGAAGAACAGAAGAAACACATCGAACTATGTACATAACACAAAAACAGATTTCTGAAAAATAAGAGCTTATACAAAAAGGGGTTGTTCGAGAGGTCGAACCACCCCATTGTCTTCCTCCAAAACTGTCCACGACCCCATATCTTGATCGACACCATCTTTAGAAAGACGATCAGCTTCAAAGTTCCTTTCTCTGTAAATATGACAAAGGGAAAACTCCGTGAAACGACATTTTAGTCGAGAGGCTTCTTTAAGCAGGGGAAGCAAGGTGAAATTTCTACAGTGTTGAGTCCCATTAAACCATCTCATAGTGTTCATAGAATCCCCGAAGATCTGGACATCTCTCACGTTCCTCAAGATAAGCCAACAAAGAAGGAGGTGAAGGGCTTTCAACTCAGCAAAGTTATTGGAACCCTGGCCAAGACCAACCGAAGCTTTAACAATCTTCTCCCTTGATAAATGAATAATCAAGCCAGCCCCACATCGTCCATTAATGTCAGAGGCCCCGTCAAAATAAGCCCACGGAATTGAAAATCTAATAGATTCTTGCCGAATAAACCTGGTAGTAGGAGAAGCTTGCGGAACAGGGATACTATCATAGATAGCAGCTCCTTCTGCAGCCAGTGTTCTAATCGGGAAGACAGAGTCCTTAAAAATGACCTGATTCCTAGCGAGCCATGTCCCCCCAGTTATAATAAGCGGAATGGATCTCTCTCTGTCATTTGTAGCTTCATTCCACCACTTCTGCCAAGCTTCCTGTGACCCTTGCCCTTCCCATCTAAAAGGAATTTTGAGCAACCTTAACATTTCGATCCACAGACTAGTGTTAAAGGGCAGAATAGGAACAGGTGATATACTGATTCGAAATTATCTTTACAGAGGGGGCACTAGCTAGGCCCAATCCTTCCTCTTCGTTGGAGAAAATCCCAAGTAGGAACTTTCTGAAGCAAGACACACCAAAAGAACTGTCTTGTTTTGGCTGGCCTTTTTAACTTCCAAAGCGGTTTAAACCACCAAGCCGGGTTCTCCCACCCTTTTTGGGACATCATCCATTTATACCCCATCTTTGGAGAGTAAATCCTGTTCTAGGCAAAGACCCATCTAAGTTCATCCAGAGAGTTTGAGAGCCTGACTGAAGAGTTGAGGAGGTCCTTCCCATACAAGTCCCATTCCTCCAGCCTTTCTTCATCCAAATGTAAATCACTTCCCTGAATCTACCCTTGACTCCAAATGGTGGAGGCCCAGGGATCAGCCACCTGATTTAAAGTGTGGAGACCCCTCTCTTTTAAAGCCTCAACCAGCCCCTGAGATAGAGAAAAAATCTCTGTGCATCCTATCTAGGGGTCTCTACCCAGCCTGATCTGAGTTCCATCCCCCACACTCCAAGCCAAACCCTTCTCTATAACTTTGAGAGAAGCGACCACGGCTTTCCAAACCACCGAGGAGTTTTTAGAAGTCTTTTGTGGCAATCTGATCCAATCTAGCGTTGAAAGAGGGTCAATATATTTTCGTTTTGAAATAGAGGACCACAAGTTCTCACAGGAAATGAGCCTTCAGGCCAGCTTAGCTGCTAAAGTTTGGGAGAAGCAAACAAGATTTTTTATCCCCCAGCCTCCCCACTCTTTAGGACATGCCACTTTATCCCAAGCAATCCACGGGGTAACTTTCTTTGACTTGGACCCCGCCCACAGAAACCTGCTGCATAATTTGTCAATTGAGGATAAGATTCCTTTGCGAACCCATGTCAGACTAGCCCAATAGACTGGAACTGCCATCAAAACAGATTTTATTAACACTAGCCTTCCTGCCCTGGAAAGCCACCTAAAACTCCAATGTTCAGTTTGGATTCGATTTTTGTAAGGATCCAATTCCAATCTTTAATCCTGTAATTATCAGGCTTAAGAAAAAAACCCAGGTATTTAAAAGTATCCTGCAGCGCTTTGACTTCAAAATTTAAGACCAACTCAACACTGCGCACCAACTCTCTGGACAAACCTGTGCACGTGAGTGAGGATTTACTCTCATTTATACATAGACCAGTAGCCTTCAGGAAAAGGTCCATGATCTTTGTTAAACAGACATGGACAGCTAGAACAAATAGAAAGGATAAATCATGCAGTGCATTTTTTATTCACAAATGATGTATATTTATGGTACATTATGTGACCGTTGGGATTCACATCCCAAGGTCTCTTGGACTGCTTTGTCCATTCGGCTTCCACGCTAACCCTTTAGGATTAGGTGTCCAACATTCCCCCCCTTAATCCGAAAGGTTATGTATGAGTCCAAGAAAAGAGCTGTAATACAAAATGTGCAATAACGCATGGCAGCACTAGGCTGAATGTGCTCTATGAAATGTTGGTAAAAAAGGGCGGTGGTTTAAGGATAGCCACCAACACTGGAATGCTTAGTGCAGTTCCCGGAACTCTTCCAAAAATGGCAAGAAGTTGAAGTCTTCTGCTAGAGGAAGTGATCCTATTGTTTTAAAGAGGGAAACCTTCAACCATAAAAGGGAGGCCTCACCCTGCATAAAAGGTAAAACTTCAACCTGAAAAGGGAAGTCTCAACCTGTGATGGTTTAAGGATGACCAACAACTCTGAAATGCTTATGCAATTCCTGGAACTCTTCCAAAACTGGCAAGAAGCTGGAGTCTTCTGCTAGAGGAAGCGTTTTGTCTCCGAAACTCTTCAAAAACTGGCAAGAAGCTGAAGTCTTCAGCTAGAGGAAGTGTCCCACATCGCCAACTGAAGGCATGTTCAGGCATCTTTGTCTCTGGCTACAACTCTGAAGCTGGTGTGGCAGGTTGTGGCTCAGGCTCGCTTGATGTGGCTTTGAAGCTTGTAGATAACCATCATTTCCCCCCTTATCAGATACAAGGTGAGAAGATGGAGAAAACTCAACTACAAGACTGTTCAATATTCTGGAACAAGTTCTGACATGTGTTTGAAATATCTTCTTGGATGTTGATGCCCATTGCCAAGAAGCGATCCATCCTAGATGAATCTTTGTTCTTGCAGGACGTTTGTTGCTGAAGCATCTGTGTGAAGAATGGCTAGTTTTATGGTAGTGCTTACATGGATGGAGATCAAAACAGTGATCTTTCATATGGCCAACTCGATCACAGTGTTGGCATTTCACGATCTCTTGTTGTTGTTGTTGCTGTGGAAGAGGGGCAGAGTTTGGAACAGCTGAAGCTGAACTGTCATGAGGAGCAGGTGAACTGTCATGAATGAAACCAGCACTCTGAAACTGAATGGGTTTTG
>APFE030134405.1:14684-33800 GCA_000404065.3 Pinus taeda
TCTCGTGCATTTTGCAAACAGGTTTGAATATTAGAGAGAGAATCCTTGCTAACTTTTACCATCCCATCAATACTGGAATGTATTAGGGTATTCAGTAACTCTAATACATCATCTATTCAATCCATTTCAAAACAATGCTTCAACTACAAATGCACTTTCTTAGAATGTAAAAGTACAAGTAAACTTATATATATCAGACAATGCAAATAACTGCAACTTAAAGAATATAAATAACCCCTAATGCATATGAAAGTTGTCCACCAAGATCATTAATGCCTGGTGTTCCAAGATCACTAATAAGAGTAACAATCTCACTATGCAGTACTTACTGAACTTGTGGTAACTTAGAAGAAGAGCATCAATATTATACTACTCAGAGAAGCTTTTCAAAATATCAAATCTGAAAGTCTGTCCGCAGTACCGTCGTTGCAGATAGAAACAAGAACTTTGTCATCCCCTTGGACTTGAATAATAAAATGGAAAATGTTGTAAAAGTGTTCATCAATAGTGGAAGACAATTTTAGACATTGAGCTTATACATAAATGCACAATGCAATAATTCAGTGCACAGGCATCTTCCCTGCACATTTACCTGTTTTGAGTAATGACAGAATTCCCACTTTTCCTTAAGCTCACAAAAATTAATTCCTTCCTTGATTTGAAAACATGGTGAACATCCATACAGCCACCATGAAATTAGCATCAACAATGCCGCCTGTGACCTTCTAACACTTCCTTGCAAAAAATAATGTTTCTATGTTACACTAAAGAAAACAGCCTGCAGGCCATTGTTCTGTTCTGAAGTACAGGATTTGATGTAGAAGTACAACTTCTTGTGCCACTTTCAGTTTCAATATTTACTCCACAGAGAAGTTGGAAAGTACTAAGGACTCTTCAACATTCTCAATTCAGATCATTTGTAGATTTAATACAAAACCCAATATACAGATGAAGAATCACTTTATATATTTCCTCACAGATCTGTTTATCATGGCAGAGATTCGAAAAGCTGTGTGCAGATTTCATCGGTTGTGAGGAAATTATAATGTTGATGAGATCGGACAGAAATATAATAGTGTACACGACTCCACTTCTCAGGTTACATTTCAATTAACTCCAACGGCTAAATGATTTTAGAGGTAGAGGATACATGGGATCAATCTGCTGGCCTGCTCGACATTGTTTTAAAGTGTACCTTTTAAATAGATACCGGAGTGTTTTTCACTTCACGCCTGCCCAACGTAAGAGATGGATCATCCCTTCAGGAAGGAGCGGCACCCATTTGTTGGAAGTTATTTTTCAAAGGAAGAATCCCCCCGTCATCTTCAGCAACAGACGCCCATGCAGAAGGAACCGTATACGTCCAAAGACAAACGAAGGCAGCAGTTTCAAATCCTTGTGGAAACAATTTTGAAGATCAATTAAATGCACTTCAAAATGATGCTGCAGCAGATCATTTTGGTCCAATTACACCTGCTACACAACGCTTGGTACCTCGAATAAAAAGGATTCATGAAGAAGATTTCGAACATAATGTTTCATCTGATTCATATCTAACACACATTGAAATACGTGGAATTATGAACATCATAATTTGAATAGCAGGCTTGTTAAATATTTACGATTTCTAGTGAGCCGAAGTTGGTCCAGGCAGCCACAAGAGGGAACTGAATTGACCAGTGCTCACTATTCTAACCCTTCAAAAATTCAACACTTTGCTGGACCTCCATTACTTGAAATTTTTATCAAATAGAAAGGCTTATCTTCAAAGGAAAGGAATCGATAGAGCCATTTGGGATGAGCGACGCACTGAGACGTATCTCCAGCTCTGACGTTCACGGCATATCCTCATGATGACCTGATGTATCTCCAGTGATTTGAATGTGAGACCTCATCCTGTAGTTGCTCCAATCTTCCGTAATCCAAGGGCAGTGAAATCCTCATGTGGCTCACCTTGTGCTAGCAACATAAGTGCGCATGGGTTCAGACGCCAAAGCCAATTGCATTCTCATCTGAAGAAATACCGATTTCACGAGTTGTTTGAGTGGGCACACACAAGAGAAACACAAGCAAGTTCGGTTACAAATTCTTGGAGGATAGACTTGGATGTTGAGAATAATTTTTAGAGACACGAAGCAGGGATGAATAACAAAGTTCAGGTTGGTAATGACATATTTTTTTTTTTTTTTCGGGTAGCATAAATCAGAGTGGTGGAGGCGTTGATTTATTTGTGTGGAGATGAAAAGAATGACCGCAGAGAGCCATGGCCATAGACATTCAATATGAAATACCAAACCCTCTATTTTCAGATTGCTGGAATGTGTGCTGCACTCAATATCATAGAACCGACAGTTCTATGAATGTATAGAGGAGGACATTTATGTGTCAGTTACTGAATTCTCAAACAAATCGAAGTAAACTGAATGACTGAAACAGTGAGAGATAGAAGGCCTGTTCAAAACCCTAAACCTGGATACGAATATTTATTTACAGTAATGCTTTAAATTCAGTGGTGGACATCGGAGAGCTTTTCCTCGCAAACTCTCAGCTTCCGGGTAAGGCTGTAATTTTGGCGATCATATTCTAAGTCAATGGAGTCGTGAAAATTGATTTCCTTCAAGCGTTTGTCAGGTAGCATGCGTTTCACTCAGCAACTCAGCAGTGTTTCCAGCTTTACCATTTCCTCAGCAGCGTGCGTTTCACTCAGCAAATCAGCAGTGTTTCCAGCTTTACCATTTCCTCAGCAGCGTGCGTTTCACTTAGCAACTCAACAGTGTGCAGGCCAGGCGTTTCCTTCAGAAATTAGGTATGCAGCTTCAGGCAGGCAGGCAGGCGTTCTTCAGGTAATGAAGACTGGGTCAGCACTATTCAAGGCAACTCAGATCAGTTTCTCAGGGAGAACAGGCCACTCATCATGGCTCTGATACCATGTTAAACAGACATGGACAGCTAGAACAAATAGAAAGGATAAATAATGCAGTGCATTTTTTATTCACAAATGATGTATATTTATGGTACATTATGTGACCGTTGGGATTCACATCCCAAGGTCTCTTGGACTGCTTTGTCCATTCGGCTTCCACGCTAACCCTTTAGGATTAGGTGTCCAACAATCTTTTTGAGCGTCTTACAGTCCTTGAGACTACCATTGCTGAACAGAATAATGTCATCCACGAAGAGGAGGTGAGTAACCCAAAAATTATCAGCTACTTCAATACCTTTAAGAGACCCTTGTCTTTTTGCATCATGAATCATAAGACTGATGCCATCTGCTGCCAGCAAAAACAAAAGGGGAGAGAGCGGACAACCTTGACGCAGGCCACGTTCAGGGCTAAAAAAGCTGGAAGCAGCTCCGTTGATCAGGACAACTATGGAAGATGAAGAAACACAGCTCATAACCCATCTCACAAAATCATACCTGAAACCCAGATGAGTCAACAAAAGCCTAAGGTACAACCAGTTGATTCTGTTAAAAGCCTTTGACAAATCGATTTTCACAACAGCTCCTCTTTTTTTCCGATTTTTAGACTATGAAGAGTTTCTTGAGCAACTCCTATAGCTTCATGAATTTTTCTGCCATCTAGAAAGCCAAATTGCTCAGGGGAAATGTTTCTGGAGAGAAGGTTTTAATCTGGAGGCAATAACTTTTGCAATAATTTTGTAAACACAGGTGCACAGGGAAATGGGCCTGAATTCTTCGAAAGAGCCCGAGAGATCAGATTTGGGAATGAGGGCTAGAAAGGTGGCATTGAAGGGCTGATAAATTGATCCTGTACGCCTAGAGTCCTCCACAACTGCCACTCACTCATCTCCAATGAATTCAAAGAAGTGCTGGAAAAATTCGACAGTCTAGCCATCAGGGCCAGGGCTTTTGTCCTTTTGCAAAGATTTGAGAATGTCTTCTACCTCCTCCTTAGAAACAGGTTCCATGATGGAGTCATTTCCTTCCTCCTTTATGAACCTAGGAAAGAACTAGGCGACTCTTACAACTTCTGTGATAGAAACTTCCTCTGACGCTTTGAAGAGATTCTTGAAATAATTGACCCCTAATGAGGCCAACTCTTCAAAGGAGCGTGCCAGTTCACCATTGGCTTTCTTCATTTCCCAAATTGTATTAGAATTTTTCCTTCCTTTAGCATAATTCTGAAAAAAACTTGGTGTTATCGTCCCCCGCCTGCAACCAGATCGCTCTACTTTTTAAGCGCCAACTCTCCTCCCTGAGCTAGAGGATTCTCCTCCTTTCCATCTCCAGCTCTTGAAGTCTAGCCCGAGACTCAACTGTTCCATAGTCGTTACCATCTGGGTCTTCAAGAAGGGCAATCTCAAAGTTGACATTTTCCAGAGTTTCTTCTTCCTTCATTTTCTTTTGGAGGGCCCATTGCTTAGAGGCGACCTTCATCCTTGTTAAATTATCCATGAAAGCCTTGCTGCTGTGACTCTCATTTTTGTTGAGATCAACTTTCTTCCAAGTGTTATGGAAAAGGCTAATGAAAGAAGCATCCAAGAGCCAAGAGGCATTGAATTTAAAAGGAGTGCCTAGCTTATTGAACGCACCCTTCATTTCTAGGAAGACAGGGAAATGATCCAAAAGCCCACCTTCCCCAACCCAATGTCTAAAAGCCTGTAATTTTCCAGTCAACGATTCACAGAGAAGGAATCGATCAAGTTTTTTCCCAATCCAATCATCTCTTGTTCTTCGGTTCCTCCACGTCGGGCGCATCTTAAGCAGGGAGACATCCACCAAGAGAGAAGAGGCCAGTTTATTAAGAAAGAAGTCAGAAAGGGGATCTGCCCTGGCTCTGACCCCCCAAGATTTTGACATCCCCAAAGAAAAATTAAGATCTACTCCAATAATAAGGTTTGGGTGCGCCATAAAAGATTTAGCAAAGAAGGGGTTCCAGAACCTCTCCCGATCCAATACCAGTCCATATACATTGAGAATAAGAAAAGAGATGCATAGTTCGATGGAGTATAGTTCCACAGCCAAGACATTTTCCGATCCCCAAGAGGAGATCTCTCGAAGTACCTTTGCGTTAAAACCCATAGCCACCCCTCCCGAATGCCCATTAGCATCTATGGCATGAAAGCTCCATCCCGGGAGAAGCTTAACGAGGCAACCTGTTACTTCTTCCCCCTTCCCCAGAGTTTCTTGGAGAAGAATTATATCTGGTTTGTTGAACCTAACCAGATCCTTCAGAGCTAGCTTTTTGGGTAGACTAGCAAGACCCCTGCAATTGTAGGATAAAATGATCATCGTAAACTCGCAGAGGGTGTCCGCTTTGCTCTAAGCACCCCTGGCAGAGACATCTGCTTCTCGTCAGCAATATCGAAGACAACCTTCCACTGTGCCTTCGACAGGTTAGAATTCCTTCCTCTTAGCTTCCTCGGCCCTGATGACACCGTATCCAGCTCCAGACCTCCCACAACAGGCCCTTTCCCCTTTCTGTTGGCCAAAGGTATAAGATTATAAGGGGGTTCAGGGCTCCAGACAATAGGAGGGACAAAAGAGACAACATCCATGGGAATAGAGTTCATCATAGGGGAGGAAGGAATGGCCATGATGACACTGTCTAAAGAGGCTTGACCCTTCCTCAGGTCCGGAAAAACGTTCAAGAGCTGCCTGAAAGGACCACACTCATCACTACAAGACTGAGATAATGCAATAGAAGGGCATAAGGAGAAGGAAGGGGATAGAAATATACTTGCCTGAGTCGCCCCTGCCTTCTCAGAGACTGCTGAGGGTCCCAGAAGAGTCATCGTGGTTGGGATAGACTCATTTGCTGCAAACCCAGGCTGTTCCTGATCATCAACCTTCCCTTGCTCCAGAACCAACCCGTGAGCGTTTGCCTTAAGATCGCTCTCCTTGTTCTCAGCCTCTTCTTCCTGTGTGAGCACCTACTGATTTGCCTCCAGATTTTTTCCACTTCTCCTTTGTCTTCGGCGTCGACGGTGTCTAAGAGGACACTCCCTAGCCAGATGTCCATATTTATGGCAACGATGACATCTGAAAGGGAGGTTTTCATAGTCCAGGGTCTGAATAAACTCTAGACCTTGATACTTTAGGTTCATAGCGTCCGCCAGACCTTCTCTGGGGTTTAAACTTACCAGGATAGGAGCAACACCCCAGTCATTTGTTCGCAAATATGATTTATTAATGTCGAGAAACTTTCCCAGGGTATTTCCAATTGAAGTGAAGGCCGATTCAGTCCAGAATTGCATAGGGAGACTCGGTAGTTTAACCCAGACTAGAGACTCCATTTTTTCTTTCTTGGCATCAAACAGGGGTGTCCATATTCTAAATAAAATTGGCCTCTTCCCGAAGCTCCAGTTCTTTTCCAGCACCCAATCGACATGCTCCTTTTGTCCAAACCGAATGGAAAACCAACCTCTGTCCAGATTCTTGATCTCTTCTAGCTGACCCGGTGCTTCTTTCCATTCTAACTGAGCCCAAACCTTGATGTATTCTACCGAGAAATTTCTTCCACGGACTCTGCCAACTAGAAAGGTTTTCGAGGCTTCCATCCCCTGATCCATACGAATATCCACTCCAAAAACACAACTAGGGCGCTCCTCCTTTATGTTGATAGGTTTGTTCTTCTTCCGCTTTCCACCCACAACTTCCTTCTTGGCTTCTCCCCCTCCTGGATTCTTTTTAACAGAAACATCTGCCTCTTCTCCCCCAAGCAGCTCAGGTCATCTTCCAACAGGGTCACTGTTGCCTTTATCCGCCTCCACAGCCGACCTTTTTACCCCAACGCCAGAGATGGGGGCCAGTTTTCCCACTTGTCCCACCTCTTCGAAACCTTTCAACTCCCCTCCTGCTCTTCATTGGGCGAAGCCGTCGACTGGCTAGGGAGCAGCCCTTCCAAAATAAGATTTGTAACAAGGTCCCTTTCCTAAGCTCCTATTTTCAAACCCCCTTCTCCCACTGCCTTGTCAAGAAACCGAGGGTTCACTGCACTATTCGGGAAGAGGCGATGTAGATTTTTCTCGGACACGTCATGACCCCAGCAAGCAAGAAGGTCTTCTAGCGCTGGTTCTATGTCGACGAACTCGCATTCAAAAGCCATCGCCCGCTCTTCACATCAACTCGATACCACCGTGTATTATTCGTTGTATAAATCTGACTTGACAGCCTCCAAATTGCGTGACCACTTCCATGCGAAACCCCAACACTCAACCTTCATATTCGCACATTGCTCTGCCTCCAAACTGCGATATCACTGTCATTCGAAGCCCTAGCAACCAACCTCCATACTCGCGCAGTGCTTGGTCTCCATATTGCGTTTCCACTGCCATACGAGTCCCCTACAGCCGGCGTCCATGCTCGCACAGTGTTCAACCTCCATGCTGCGATTTCCCCCTTTTCAAAAGTATGGTTGTATGCTATATCAAAACAAATAAACCTCATACTGTGTTATATCAAAAGTATGGTTGTATGCTATATCGAAATACATGCTACCTTGGGAGAAAATAAGGCACTCTTTTAGGGAGATTAATGAAAGTTGAAATGCAAGAGTAGTTGACACCCACAAATTTGGGTAGAACATAAAATGAAGGGCATGAAAAATGCAAAAACGTCATCAAATTTTCATTTGACGGGCATAGGGGATTTGAAATTCCAGGCCTGGGTAGAAAGGGTGGGCTAGATCTGTCCTCTTGTATCAATTACCCGATTTTGTGGTTAACCGTGTAGCCTAGTCCCATGGGATCTCCTTTACTGGCCATTAAGCTTTAGGATTGGCACTACATGGGAAACCCTAATTTTGGTTGCGTGGTCTCGACATCACTCCCCCTTCCACTCATTTTAGCTCCATTCATCTCCTTTCCCATCCAGTACCAATGTGTCCATTGGGTCCACATAGGGTTAAATTCCCCCTCCCCTCCCCTCATCCACACTTTGGGTTAGGCCTAGAATGATGTCGAGAGGTTGATGCAGCTAAAAGGAAAAGAAAAATCATAGTTTTGCCTCTCAATAGGAAATGTACCACAAAATGCAAAAGATGGCCGAGACATACAAATTTAGCACATGGGCAAAAGCCAAACATGAGCTCTACCCCTTATCCATGGCCATCACCCAGGTTCCTATGGGCCTAAATGAGCCCCCTCCATCATTAAGGAACCCATGATTATCCCAACCCTTGGTGGGCAATCAATTGCCCCACGTTAATGGGGTATCCACTTTTATATACCACACAACATGCTCTCATCCCCTAGAGCCCTGAGCAGTTATGAAGAAAAATCAATCAAAGGCAAAAGGCATATGAAGAAGGGTGGAAAAACAAAGGCCGGAGTAACTCATGTAACACGATTTTCTCCCACCTAGACTCATATACCCAGTTGTGGGCTTCCCCTATTATACCTACCGTTGCACCATAACATGTGGTCAGTGTTGATTTCTGGTAGCATCGAATGTGCTCTAGGTCTCAAATTCTCCAATGAGGCTTGGGCACATGTATTCCAAAGAACCCAGAAAGCGTTTTTGGAAATTCCACCTAGAGAAAGTTTTATTAAAATAATTAATTATTTTTAAGGGGTCCCTAAGTCTAAACTTAGTAAATTAAAATAATTAATGGCTATTAATCTAACTGTGAGTGTAACTTCTAGAAGAAGACGATGATCAAGCAAAAATGATCTTAGCCATTTAGTAGCTTTTAATATGGGTCGTTGAATGTCAATGAGAAGATTATTTAAGGAGGCTTGAGGGTCATTTGGAAAACACACTGAAAGAGATCAAAAAGATTGAAATTTCTCAGAGAGGGCAGCGCAGCAGTTGCTAGAGGAGTGATCGAAGTGATCTTTTGCAGTGAGGGGCAGATATAGTATTGGGAAGAAGGAATTTTTCTTGCGCCGGAGAGTACAAGGCAAAGAGGGTAGAACGGCGTCCAAATAGAGGTAGACGCTAGCCCACGCAGAGCTGATGCATTGGTAGCGGAGGCCTTAGAGGGAGATTGAATTCCTGTTGAGGAAATCGGGTTTCAGAAGCCGGGAGTCGGGGTGTGAGATTAGGAGGCAGAAATTCATAAATTCCAGCCAACAGAGGGTCTGAAGGAGGAGCAACGTGATTCCGAGCAAGGATGATGCAAAGACTGCGTGAGGCTTGTGCCATTTTGTGCAGAGGCCACGCAGAGGGGATGCAGAGGCTCCAGTCCAACGTGATCAGACTCAGATTCTTCCAGTGACAGGGTAAGAGCATCTCACTATTTTTTTTGTCCAGTTTCTCTCTGTATTGGATTGCTAGTTGAGCATCAAAGGAATTGTACTCAAATTTACTACTGCATTATAATAAAACCCTCAAATCTATTGCACCGATTTTCCCGCATTAGGTTTTTCTGCATATAAATTAATTAAGTGAAGGTTGCAGTGTATGTATTTCAATATTTACCGTAGGAAACTGCAAGTAATTTGTTTAAGGGAATTTAACAAATAGGAGAAATGTCAGCAGTTGCTGCAGTACGGATTCTGGTTTAGGAATTTTCACATGGTATCAGAGCAGTACAGGTGAAACAAGAAGAATAGTGCCAGAGAACCCAGCACTGAGCAAAGAAGGAGGTCGAATAGCTGCAGGAGGCAGCAGTTCGAATCCCTAGAGGGATTGCGAAGTCCAAGCCAGGAGGGTTGAATTTTCGAGGAAAGTCTCTCTTTAAGTGAATCGACAGAGAGGAAGGGCTTCTAGATTGCAATTTTTCCGTGCCAGAGGGAGCATCGCGGAACCTCTGCGTGAGGAAAGAGATGGTAGGGCGCAATTTTTCTACACACAGTTTATTGGGCAAAAAATCGTTAGAAGAGAGAGGAGAAGCACAGTCAGGGAATGTTTTCTGAGTAGACTTCCTGCTAAGAAGTCCATTTTCTTATTGGTTGAGCAGTAGCAGTAAGAAACAAAGAGGAGCATTTGACATTTTCGTGGTAAAGATGGTAGCCAATGGACTGAGAGATGAAGACAGGTTGGATGGGTTATCCAACTATGTGATCTGGAAGGCAAGGCTGTCGTGCCTTCTAGATAAGCATTTTCTCAAGGTGTATGTTGACAGCGTGGTGGTTGAGCCCGTGAATCTAGATCAGCTGAAGAAGTACAAGGTAGAAATAGGGAAGGCCAAGAGGATGATCGTTGATGGAGAAAAGGATCATGTACTGTGTCACATCGCTAGCAGAGGGACTACTAAGGAGATGTGGGATGCCTTGGCGACATTGTATCAAGGATCTTTCGAGCAGCGAAAGATGTACTTAGAGCGGAAACTGAGATCTACACAGATGTAGGAGGAGGAGTGCATAGATCTGTTCCTCACGAAGCTTTAGGAGACCCGAGATCAGTTAGCAATTGTGGGGTCTACACCTCAAGGTTCCAAAATGGTGAGACTGGCCCTAAACTCAATCTTAGAAGAGTGGCAAGTCTTTGTCCAGAGCATTCTGGGAAAGGCAACTTTGCCAGACTAGGATAGTATGTGGGCAGCTCTGAAGCAGGAAGAGTTGAGGAGAGATCTAGTCAAGTGTAAGCTTGATAGAAGCAACAACAGTGGGTTGAAGCCCGAGGAGGAGGAAGAAAATGTAGCCCTTGCATCTAAGGTGCAAGAGGAGCAGTGGAGGCGGAAGAAGGATGTCTCGAAGATCAAATGCTTCAGGTGTGGTGAAATGGGTCACTACGCAACACACTGTCCTCTCAGGAATAAGGACAAAGATGAGAAGCACGATCTGAAGGCTGCACTTGCGAAGATTGAGGAGGAGGAGTTTTCCATGACAACCAAGATACCTCCAGGAGGGAGGTGGCCTGATTTAGAGTTGTAGTTCGAAAGAGCTACAAATGGGCAGGATCCTTGAGGATCCCACCTCTCGGATCAATTCCTTGCTACAGGAGCGCAGATTAGAAGTAGCAGGATGGACCTGTGTCAGTTGGTGAGGAGTGTTGGAGCGACAGATGCAATGGCTAGAATGCCAAGTATGAGCAGCGTAGTACAAAATTGCAGTAGTGCAGGGAAGCACAGTGCAGTAGCAACAATGTAGTGGCTTCAGAGGGATAGCGTGGAACTAACAACAGTCAGATCTTCAACATCGAGCTGTATCTATGCTAAACACTTGTTCAGAAATTTGGGATGTTTTCCCGTTGCTGATGCAGTAGCAACAACAATTTGCAGTGCAGAGGTAGTTGGCAGTGGCAATGCCAACAACAGCACATATGCAGAAATTCAAAGGGAGCGTAGTACAGCTGCAGTGTTGACAGTGGTAGTGTTAGCAGCAATAAAGTTGCAGCAACAGTGCAGTAGTTGGTGGACAACATGTTAGACATCAGCAACGCAGAGGACGGTGTTATGAAGTCAGGGTGATGCTCAATTGGGAGGAAGAATTGCTAGAGCACATTGCTCACTAAGAGGAAGCGTTGATTACTGGTAGCATCGGATGTGCTCTAAGTCTCAAATTTTGCAGGCAGGCTTGGGCACATGTATTCCAAAGAACCCAGAAAGAGTGGAAATTCCACCCAAAGATAGTTTTATTAAAATAATTAATTATTTTTAATGGGCCCCTAAGTCTAAACTTAGTAAATTAAAATAATTAATGGCTATTAATCTAAATGTGGGTGTAACTTCTAAAAGAAGACGATGATCAAGCAGAAATGATCTTAGCCGTTGAATGTCAACGAGAAGATTATTTAAGGAGGCTCGAGGGTCATTTGGAAAACACATCGAGAGAGATCAAGAAGGTCAAATTTCTCAGAGAGGGTAGCATAGCAGTTGCTAAAGGAGTGATTGAAGTGATCTTTTGCAGTGAGGGGCAGAGATAGTATCCAAAAGAAAGAAGTTTTCCTGGGCCAGAGAGTAAAAGGCAGAGAGGGCAGAATGACGTCCAGAGAGAGGCAAACTCTAGCCCACGCAGAGTTGACGCATTGGTAGCGCAGGCTTTAGAGGGAGATCAAATTCCTGTTGAGGAAATCGAGTTTCAGACGCCGGGATCCAGGGTGTGAGACTAGGAGGCAGAAATTTGGAATTTTTGGCCAACAGAGGGTCCGAAGGAGCAACGTGATTCCGAGCAGGGGTGTCGCAGAGACTGCGTGTGGCTTACGCAGTTCTGTGCAGAGGCCACGTAGAGGGGATGCAGAGGCCCCAGTCCAGCGTGACCAGACTCAGATTCTTCCAATAACAGGGAGAGACAATCTCACTATTTGTTTTGTCTAGTTTCTCTCTATATCGGATTACAAGTTGAGCATCCAAGGAATTGTACTCAGATTTACTACTGCATATTAATAAAACCCTTAGATCTGCTACACCGGTTTTCCTGCATTGGGTTTCCCCAGGGACATTTGTCCAAAAATAACGGTGTTATTGTGTTGTATTTCTTTCTTGCTCAGTTTCTTGTTTCCACATATAAATTAATTAAGTGAAGGTTGCAGTGTATGTATTTCGATATTTGTCGTAGGAAACTGCAAGTAATTTGTTTAAAGGAATTTAACAAATAGGAGAAATTTCATCAGTTGCTGCAGTAGGGAATCCGGTTTAGGAATTTTCACAATTAGTATGTTTCCCTTGATCCCCAATTTGTTCCATTACTTATCATTTTCCACCTACCAATTGAGGGATGTACTTTGGACATGTCGCCCCCTTTAAAGGATGAAACCACCTAATAGGGTCCTTGGTTAACCCCTTTATTGAGCCTAAAGACACTTGTACATGCTAAAGTCCGTTATGGAAGGGCATGCCACCATGAAGTTCCCCATTGATTCCATGACTTGTAAGCTCTTTTACTTGATTATTCTAATGATTTGTTGTATTGGAAGGCAAGGGGGCACATTGAATCTTATGCAGGATTGCAAGTGGGTCTCCATATGATGCTTGGTCTCCCTATACGAATTCCTAGCCCTCCAAAAGGCCACACTGGCACTTGTGGGGCGAGCATTGAGAGCCATGGGACTCCACCATAGTAGAGAGTACTTCATGGATCCCCAATACCACTCATTGATTGCGCGTGTTCCACCTTTTGGAAAAGGATGATGCACTTGGTTCACCATGCCCAGTCGGCTCCACACCTACACCATACAGATGTCCCAAGATCTCAAGGATGTCTCCCGCTGCAAAGGGAGGGCTTACATCATCATCCTAGCCCTTACAAATGGATTACAAGCTTTTTCAATCTACTTGGAGATCCATGAGGATGTCCTTGTGCCCGTTAAGGTTACTTGAGAGCAGGAGCAGGAGCAGGAGCAAGGAGCAGGAGCAGGAGCAGGAGCAGGAGCAAGGAGCAAGAGCAAGGAGCAAGAGCAAGAGCGGAGTGGGGAGCGACATTTTCAAAAGATCCCAATTTGAGAGCGAATCAAGCGTGAATTTTTATATAATATATATTTTTATATATTTTGATGCATATATGTCCACAAAACCATTTACAATGATGACTTAGACATAAAAAACATAAAAACATGGATTGAACCATATAACATCAATCATCGAGAATTTATAATCCTTATAATCCTGATCAACCACATCCACAAGTTAGTAACATACAACATATTGAGTCTCATGATTCATCAATCTTAATGTTTCAAGCTCTTAAAATTCGATATATAACATTTATCATCATTGATCACTAAAGTTGTAACTTACTTGTAACCATTACCATTACCATTACCTCGCAATTTGGGAGCAAATCAGGAGCGAAATTTTATATAATATACATTTTTATATATTTTGATGCATATATGTCAACAAAAGGATGTACAATGATGAATTAGATATAAAAAACATAAAAACATGGATTGAACCATATAACATCAATCATCTAGAATTTATAATCCTCATCAACCACATCCACAAGTTAATAAATACAACATATCGAGTCTCATGATTCATCAATCTTAAAGTTTCAAGCTTTCAAAATTCGATATATAACTTGTACTTGTAACCATTACGATTACCAAGTAACCAAATGATAACAAAGAATATCTAACATGAAATGAAATGTTTCAACTTTCAACTTTCACAAAGCATCATATTCATAATTCATTACCAATGACTTACAATTTCCAACTTCAAACTTCAAACTTAAATTGTCATATATTGTTTACAAAAATATCATAATAAATATGAAAGAGTCAACAGTTATAAAAACTACTAGAAACTAGAAAAGGCAAGTAAATCTATTATCTATTGCTAATCTTGGGGCCTCTTGCTGCCACGAGAAATGTCTAATTTATGAGAAAGCATGTAAAATGATGAATTAGCTATAAAAAGCATAAAAACATGGATTAAACCATATAGCCTCAATCATCTAGTAGCTACAATCTTCGTCAACCACAGGTCCAAAAGTTACAAGTTTTGATTTATATAGCATGTAAGGGTGCACATAACCAAAATAGCATCGAGTGCAATCCATCTTTGAACTGAAATTACATTAACAAACAAGCTCTAGATGGCCTCTATTATCCAAAAAAATCGCTCAACAACAAATATCTACATATCATCAAAATCATTGCCTATCTTGGAATCGCTGTCATTAATATCACTCTCTAAGCATTAACATAAGATAGAAAAAACATAGCATGTCAAGTCAAGATTTTGTTTGAGTGATGCGTACAATTTTATTAGGGTCATGATAGAGGATTTCGACAACCAATGTCACTAACATCAAGTTACATAGAGGGATTGGTAATCTTGATGAGTTCCATATCCTAGTACCTGACAAAATCCAATGGAAACATTGCAATCCATCCAATCCCGAAATCTCGAAAAATGGATAAGTCTGCAAGATTTTGAGTGAAATCTAAAATTCTACTTTCTCCATATGAAATCCAATGAGGTCGGAACCAATTTCAAACATACTGAGTCATTTCATGGTAATTGCATATCAATACTAGGGCCAAAGCTTGATCATTGGGCTTCTCCACACAAAAATTCTTGTTTCTTTGAAAAAAATTGTGTTTGGAACGTGTTTCCATAAAAAAAATGCTAAAAAAAAGGGGGCAATTTTTTTTTAGGGAGCGCGCTACCGAAATTCGCTCCCTGCAGGAGTGAATTTCGAGGGCACGCTCCCAGGGTTGCTCTCGTTTCACACCCGAAGGTAGCACACTTCGAGAGTGAGTTCGAGAGGGGGGGTCGCTCCCCCGCAACCATGGTGCCCCCACACCCACTTGGGAGCACCACAAATTCTTGCTTGGAAAACAAGGGTCCAACCCCTTGTCCACTATGTTGGGAGTCTAGTTTCACATCATGGCACCCTTTGGACTTCATTAGGCTTCCTCAAAGGCCCAACGACTCACTATATTGATCATTTTGACCTCCTGAGAGGCTTATTCGTATGTTATTGAGCTATTTTGGTGGGCTTGTCACTAAGGAATGTTATTGTAGCACATTATTTTATTATTTGGGGCACAATTAGGCCATATTAGGAAAATCGAACTCATTAGTGATTGTGTAAATACAACTAAGGTGATTCATTTTCATCATCATCACTTGGATTGGGTTATTAACTCTTGTGATATTTCCGCTATCCCTTTTGGAAGACGAGTTTAGATGGTATGGATGAATTTTGATGTTTGGATCTATCTCTCTTGTCTTGGAGCTTCATTATTGGCATAATATGATGATTGGATATACTCTTTTGTACATGTAAGTGCTCTTTTCATGCTTATTCTTGTTATTTACTGTCAATTTTCGCTATACAAGGATGAAATTTACTGGTTTCCTATACAAAGTGGTGGAAATTTGATATTTGATCTTTTATAGAATTGCATCGTGTCATGGGCCATGTATGAATGGGTGAATGTTCCTAGAGATAACTTATGTTAAATACATCTTGATAAGTCATCAATTATTGAAAATCGAAGTATAAAGTCCTAGAAGTAGTTGCTTTCATGCTCTAATGCCATGCGAAGTTGCTTGAAGGCCTCCTTGATTTGGTAAATTCTTTCCAAACAATAAATCCTCCTTGACTCCATTTCTCCCAAAGGCCAAGGCACTAATCCTTCTATAGGTGGTCACTTTCAAAGCTTATTTCCCTCACCCCTTTCCTTCTCTTTCTAGGCCTAGCCTCCATAGGTCACCTAGGGCATCAATTATCTCATGCTATAACTATCAAAAGACTTCGATATCTTGCCCATTACTGTGCTGGGGTTTCCTCATAGAGGCACTCCAAATTTCACGAAATTCCGATTGTGGGATCTCGAGATATTGGAAGCCCGATCTTAAGGATCGTTTCTTGCCCCAGGTTTCCCTTGGCAAGTGACCTCACTTGGATCATTGTACTTTATTCCAAGAATTGATCCTCTTCTCTTCCACAATTAGGTCAAGCCCCTCCTTAAGTGGTCAATCCCACTTAACCTAATTCTGGGTCCACTTGGTCTCGTGTGGTCCCGCAACCCAACAATTCCAATTTCACAAAGATCATACAAAGACCAATTCTCCATAAGGATTTCTAGGTCTAGGAATCATCCTTACAAGATATATGCCCAAACCCTAGCCTCGAGAATCCTTTTAGCTCTTCCTAAAGAGCCTATCACCTTGCTTCCTAATCAAGAAAACCATACAATTGAGTCTCTCTTGCAAATAGGTCTTAGGAATCACTCCTTATTCTTTCCTAGACCTACTCATCTAGTGGTTCCCCTTTATACTGAGTCTCCTCCCAACGGGGAAAGTTCGTAAAGAGTAGGCATCCTTAGCCGAGGTGATAGTGGTCTATTGCTCCATTGTTTGCCTTGACCTAGTAAATGCCCTTTACGATACCCTCCTAGGACCCCTGCTAATTTGATCGGTAACATTTTGGCATTATTACTGGGGAGGAAGCAGGTTTTCCTCCCTAGTGAATCAATTGAGGAATTGATTCATAGATGACATTTCAAATATTCCTTAGGAGACTCCATTCATTGTCAAGACCCCTAGTTTGCTCGAAGGTGACAACATTCCTCTTATAACTAGGGTCGTTGCAAGAAGGGGAGAAATTTGAGGCCTAGAGCACATCTGATGCTATCCCAAATCAACACTCCCTCTTAGCGAGGAATGTGCTCTAGCAATATATGTTGCTGCATACTCCTCTGACTTTGAAGCATCGTCCTCTGCATTGCTGATGTCTAACATGTTGTCCACCAACTACTGCATTGCTACTGTAACTGTAATGTTGCTGACGTTGCCACTGTCAACACTGCATCCGTACTACAACTCCCTCTCAAGTGTTGCTTCTAGCATCGCCACTGCCAATTGCTACTACAAACTGTTGCTGCTACTCCATCAACAACGGAAAAATCCAAAATTATTGAACTAATAGTGTTCAGTGTGATACCATGTGAATGATGGAGCCTAACTACTTCTAGTCTCTGACCCTTTGAATCTACTACGCTGCTGCTGACCTTTGCTCTTTGCTATCTGCACTATTGTCAACTCTGCTTTGTGCTACTCAGAATCTAACGCTCCTAGCCACTACAATTCTCTCCTCGACACTCCTCGATACCATCTGACACTAGTCCATCCTGCTACACTTGATCTGGTCTCCGGTAGCAAGGTATTGATCCAAGAGGTGGACTCCTCAAGGATCCTGCCCATCTATAGCTCTTTTGAACTACAACTACAAATTAGCCCACCTCCCTCCTAGAGGTATCTTGGCTCTCATGGCGAACTCTTCCTTTTTGATCTTCACAGGCGCAGCCTTCGGATTGTGTTTCTCATCCTTTTCCTTCTTCTTGAGAGGACATTGAGTAGCGTAGTGACCCATCTCACCACACCTGAAACACTTGATCTTCGAGACATCCTTCTTATGTCTTTGTTGCTCTTGTTGTCCCTTCGATGCAAGGGCTGCATTATTCTCCTCCTCCTTGGGCTTCAACCCACTGTTGTTGCTGCTTCCAACAAGTTTAACCTTGACTAAGTCTCTCCTCAGCTCCTCTTGTTTCAGAGCTTCCCACATCTCATCCCAATTTAGCAATGCTGCTTTGCCCAGGATACTCTGGACAAAGACTTGCCACTCATCTGAGAGAGAATTGAAGGCCAGTCTAACTAACTATGAATCCTGAGGTGTATGCCTCGCATCAGACAACTCATCACGGGTTTCCTTCAGCTTTGTGAGGAATGGATCCACATGTTGCCCCTTCTGCATCTGAGGAGATCTCAACTTCTACTCCAAGTACATCTTCCACTGCTCGAAATATCTCCGATATAACATAGCCAAGGCATCCCACATCTCCTTAGCGGTCCCTCTGTTAGCGACATGACACACCACTTGATTCTTTACTCCATCAAGGATCATCCTCTTGGCCTTCGCCATCTCTAATCTCTACTTCTTCAATTGATCTGCATCTGCATAGATAGCCACCACGCTGTCGGCATGTGTCTTGAGGGCATGCTCATCTAGAAGGAATGGCATTCTAGCCTTCCAGATGACATAGTGATGCTCCATCCAACTTGTCCTGATCCCTCAAGCCATTGGTTTCCATTTCTACAACAAATGTCGAAAATCTCCTCTCTTTTGCGCTGCTACTGGGCTACACTCCCTATTGGAGCTAGTAAAAGTGTTTCTCCTTGCTGCTGCTCAGCTCTAGAGAATTTGAATTCCTTGGCTAGGAATTCTCTGAGGAAGAAATTCCCTCAATGGTGCTTCTCCTCTTTCTTCTGACGATTTCTTGCCCAGCAAACTACCCGCAAAAAAATCTATGTCCCACCAGCTTTCCTCATGCTGAGGCTTTAGCGTAGCTCCCTCTGCCCCGGCAAAAATTCGAATTAGGAGTCCTATTTGTCAACTCACTCGGAGAGAGACTGCATCGAAATCTCAGCCTCCGGCTAAGAACTGCACAAAACCCTCTGGGGTTTCGAACTGTTGCCTCCTGTAGCTTTTTCGAACTGCCTCTTTTGCTCAGTGCTGGATCTACTGGCTCTTCTCTTCTTGCTGAACACCTGCAACTCTGATACCATGTGAAAATTCCTCAACCGAAATCCCTACTGTAGCAACCGATGATATTACTCCTATTTGTTAAATTCCTTTAAACAAATTACTTGCAATTTCCTACGGAAAATATCGTGATTCGTAATACATACACTGCAGCCTTCACTTAATTAAATATTATGCAGAAACAAGAGACTGAGCAAGAAAGAAAATACAACATAATAGACACTGTTATTTTTGGACAAATGTCCCCAGAAAAACCCAATGCGGGAA